>JAWQEG010003807.1:115000-130000 GCA_033782935.1 Petrolisthes cinctipes | reverse complement strand
TGATGTAAGGTGTTGTTGTTGTATGATTATATTTTGAAATGATACTGATTATTATTATTATTATTATTATTTTTATAAGGTGTTGTAAAATATAATCATACAACAACACCTTACATCAACTCAACCCCCTCAATTATTATTATCATTATTATTATTACGAGGTGTTGCAAAATCATACACGTGTTGTTCTTTATTACCAAGATATTTACTACGATGGAAGGATAGTGTGGGTGGATAAATATTTGATTGTGGCTGTACATACATACATACATACATACACAGGTGAAAATGAAGCCAACTTTTGCTGTCTACTGTACACACCATACATAACACAGTCCAAATTAAGAGAATAGTATACTTTTAAAATATTGGAGTGCCTTAATTCCTCCAAAGTATGCCAGGAAACAGGACCAGATGAACAAAAATAATGGTATCCTGTTGTTGCCTGGAATAGTTTGGAGGAATCATTTGCTCCACATTTACCACCCAAAACAAAGTGCTATATATATATATCCCTTTAACAACACAAAGAGTAAGTATTTTTTTGTAAATAATAAATACAGATAACTTGCATTTTACACGAGTTTGTTTGTTTGTTAATGCGTGTTTTCAAATCCACATGAGGTCCAAAATTTCAAATGCCATGGTTTTTTTTTTTTCACAATAATATACACATACACCAAAAAATTTTATACATCAAATATTATACAAAATCTTAAGGAGCCTGTGATCGTGTATGAGAATATACATTAATATAATATGTTATAATAATAATGATAATAAAGGCTAATAATAATAGTAATAATAAAGGATAATAATAATAATAATAATAATAATAATAATAATAAAGGAAAGAGTGACATGTTAAGAGAATAATATTAATACATTGATATAATTATAATAATAATAATAATACACTTTTGATACATTAGAGTGCCTTAATTCTTACAAAGAGTGACACATTAATTAAAAGGATAATAATAATAATAATAATACACTTTAGTTACATTAGACCAGTGGTTCTCAATCTAATTTCAGTAATATAATAATTTCTGCGGCACCTCTTTTTCACCATCACCTCACATGAATTAACTTTTGATATACAATTGTACCTGTTTAAATTACTTTAGTTAGTTATTTAAAATTATTATCCGTACTCAAACCAAAATTAACATATGGTACAGTACATTATTATTATTATTATTATTATTATTATTATTATTATTATTATTATTATTACAAGTGTGCAAAAGGAAATATCTACCTATATTTTAGAGTCTTAATCCTTGCAAAGACACACACACACACACACATACACACACACACACAAACATCTCACCTTTGAACTTCTCCAGCACCCTACCCTCCCTCTCTCTCTCTCTCTCTCTCACACACACAAACAAACAAACACACACATAAACAAACAAACACACACCTCACCTTTGAACACACACACATACACAAACATAAACACACACACACATTACGAGCTTGACTCAATCCTGTAAAGATACAAATAGGTAAGAACACACATGCACACACACACACACAAAAAAAAAAAAAACACACACACACATAAAAAAAAAAACACACACACACACACCTCACCTTTGAACTCCTCCAGCACCTACAGAACACAGCCTGTTTGCCGAGGTCTTCAATGTCAACCGAGTCTGCCACCTTACTCTCATTCTTACGGACCGACAAGTTTACTGGCGTACCAAGCTGAAATGTCGGGTTAAAATTAGGACACGTTAGGGGTTATGTTAGGGGTTAAAATTAGGACACGTTAGGGGTTATGTTAGGGGTTAAAATTAGGTCACATTAAATGAAGTACGAAGATGAAATATCGGATTAAAATTATGACAGGTTAGGTTAGGTCAGGTTAGGGGTTAAAATTAGGTTAGGTTAAGTTTAATGGTATACCAAGCTGAAATATCGGGTTAAAATTAGGTGAGGTTAGGTGTTAAAATTATGACAGGTTAAATGGTGTACCAATCTGAAATATGGGATTAAAATTTGGTTAGGTTAGGTTAGGGGTTAAAATTATGACAGGTTAAATGGTGTACCAAGCTGAAATATCCGGTTAAAATTAGGACACGTTAAATGGTATATAAGCTGAAATATCCGGTTAAAATTAGGACACGTTAAATGGTATATAAGCTGAAATATCCGGTTAAAATTAGGACACGTTAAATGGTATATAAGCTGAAATATCCGGTTAAAATTAGGACACGTTAAATGGTATATAAGCTGAAATATCCGGTTAAAATTAGGTCATGTTAGGTTAGGTTAGGTATTAAAATTAGGTTAGGTTAAGTTTAATGGTATAACAATCTGAAATATGGGATTAAAATTAGGTCACGTTAGGCTAAGTTAGGTTAGGTTAGGTTAGGGCAGTGGTTCTCAAACTGTTCCGTGAACTCCTTTCAAAGGTTCCGTGTCAAGCATATATATATATATATATTAGTCTAGTTTTATTTATATATAAATTTGACCAGTAATTAATAAAAATAAATCACTACATTGCCACTAGTCAGTATAATACATTTACTAATTATATTGAGTGTAATGTTGGTATTAAACAGACAAGTACAGCTATATAGTGATGTAACACAATACCTACATGAACCACATACATACCTATACCTCTGTCACACAAGAATCAAGAGTTAAACTACACTTTTATATAGTTACATATAATGTGTATGTGTGTGTGGAGGGGGGTTCCGTTAATTGGAAAAGTTAGAGAACCACTGGGTTATGGGTTAGAGGTTAAAATTATGACAGGTTAAATGGCATTGTAAGCTGAAATATCGGGTTAAAATTAGGTCACGTTAAATGGAGTACCAATCTGAAATATGAGGTTATTGACATTTCCCTGATTTGAAAAGCATTGTATCTTGTTATATAATTATCCAGGTTTTGTTAAATCAATTAACAAGGCTGAGATAATGTCTTCAATTATTTCAATTATTATAATGAGTGGAAGGGCAAGCCATCATGGCCGCCAACCCACTTCAAGTGACTATTATTTCTACCCACCCCAAGCCTGTCCCCCTACTCCCACACCCCCCAAACCTGTCCCCCCTACTCCCGCACCCCCCCAAGCCTGTCCCCTACTCCCGCACCCCCTAGTTCCCCACCCCCCAAATCAGGGAAATGTTAATAACTGTGTATAGAAAAATACTATACAAGTACATACGGGAGTTCCAAGATGGCCGCCAAATAAGTAGCCAAATTGGGCTCTAAAATCGCGGAGTTTGCAACACTGTTATATACAAATTCGTATCGGCTCTATTTAATTAATAATATAATTTACTGTCATATTTCATAGAAAAAACTATACATAATAATTAATATATTTTTAGCTTGCATAATTAATTATAATATTATAAAAATAACTAAGAAAATTTGTATTTATTTTTTGGTGCACAGAGCCGAAATGAACAAAAAGAACCGAATCATCCCAAAAATTCCCTAGATCCTGGGGTTTTCTTTAAGTAACTTTAACTTAATTACCAGGTATTTAATTAAAATACCTTGAATCTTGAAAATTTCCTTAAAAAATTTGAGCATTTTGTAAATACTGTGAAATATCGTGTATTTTAATTCCAAAACACAATAATTAACATCTTTTCTATATCTAACTATAATATAGATACAAATATCAGTTACAATAGAATTATTTGATTAATATGAAGGATTGGTTACTACTCGTGTGTGTTTGTGTGTGTGTAGAAGTGTGTATGTGTATGTGGAGAAGTGTGTGTGTGTGTGTATGTGGAGAAGTGTGTGTATGTGGAGAAGTACGTGTGTGTGTGTGTGTGGAGAAGTGTGTATGTGTATGTGGAGAAGTGTGTGTGTATGTGTGTGTGTGTGGAGAAGTGTGTATGTGTATGTGGAGAAGTGTGTGTGTATGTGTGTGTGTGTGGAGAAGTGTGTGTGTATGTGTAAGTGTGTGTGAAGAAGTGTGTGTATGTGGAGAAGTGTGTGTGTGTATGTGGAGATATGTGTGTGTGTGTGTGTGTGTGTGTGTGTGGAGAAGTGTGTGTATGTGTGTGTGTGTGGAGAAGTGTGTGTGTGTGTGTGTGCAGAAGTGTGTGTGTGTGTGCAGAAGTGTGTGTGTATGTGGATAAGTATGTATGCGTGTGTGTATATATGTGTGTGTGTATATGTGAAGTGTGTGTATATATGTGTGTGTATATAATACGTGAAGTGTGTGTATGCGTGTGTGTGTGTGTATGCGTGTGTGTGTATATAATATGTGAAGTGTGTGTATGCGTGTGTGTGTGTATATATGTGTGTGTCCCTTTCTGTGTTCTTCTTCTGTGTCCCTTTCTGTTCTTCTGTGTTCTTCTCTGTTCTTCTTTCTTTATTTCTGTGTTCTTCTGTGTTCTTCTGTACCACAACACACACACACAAACTCACACACTCTCTCCATTACACACACACACACACACATTCCCCCTCTCTCTCCATCTACATCACACACACACACACACACACACACACACACTCTCCCTCCCTCTCCCTCACACACACACACACACACACAAACTCACACACTCTCTCCCTCACACACACACACACAAACTCACAAACTCACACACACACACAAACTCACACACTCTCTCCCTCACACACACACACACACACAAACTCACACACTCTCTCCCTCACACACACACACACACACACAAACTCACACACTCTCTCCCTCACACACACACACACACACACACACACATTCCCCCTCTTTCTCACACACACACACACACACACAAACTCACACACTCTCTCCCTCACACACACACACACACACACACAAACTCACACACTCTCTCCCTCACACACACACACACACAAACTCACACACTCTCTCCCTCACACACACACACACACACACACTCTCCCTCCCTCTCCCTCACACACACACACACACACACAAACTCACACACTCTCTCCCTCACACACACACACACACAAACTCACACACTCTCTCCCTCACACACACACACACACACAAACTCACACACTCTCTCCCTCACACACACACACACACACAAACTCACACACTCTCTCCCTCACACACACACACACACACAAACTCACACACTCTCTCCATCACACACACACACACACACAAACTCACACACTCTCTCCCTCACACACACACACACACACAAACTCACACACTCTCTCCATCACACACACACACACACACAAACTCACACACTCTCTCCATCACACACACATTCCCCCTCTCTCTCCCTCCCGCACACACACACACACACACACACACAAACTCACACACTCTCTCCCTCACACACACACACACACAAACTCACACACTCTCTCCCTCACACACACACACACACACACACAAACTCACACACTCTCTCCCTCACACACACACACACACAAACTCACACACTCTCTCCCTCACACACACACACACACACAAACTCACACACTCTCTCCCTCACACACACACAAACTCACACACTCTCTCCCTCACACACACACACACACACACAAACTCACACACTCTCTCCCTCACACACACACACACACACACAAACTCACACACTCTCTCCCTCACACACACACACACACAAACACACACACTCTCTCCATCACACACACACATTCCCCCTCTTTCTCACACACACACACGTAAGAGTTTGACAGCTTTCCTCTGTTCCTTAGATGATAAACTTTCCAATAAATAGGTTAACTACCATCTTTTAATTTAATACAAGCAGCTACACACTACTTAAACCAATAACACACACACACACATTAACTACCATCTTTTTAATTTAATACAAGCGGCTACACACTACTTAAGACAATAACACACACACACACAGGTTAACTATCATCTTTTAATTTAATACAAGCTGCTACACACTACTTAAGACAATAACACACACACACACACAGGTTAACTATCATCTTTTAATTTAATACAAGCAGCTACACACTACTTAAAACAATAACATCATATGTGAACGTGAAAACATTAGACAGTAAATTGTTTGAGATACCCATATGTGGATGATTATTATTAACCGTTTATTATTACACATTCCGTCTGTCAGTGTTAATTTTACTTCACATTAATGACAATCACGCCTCTCTCTCTCTCTCTCTCTCTCTCTCTCTCTCTCTCTCTGTGTGTGTGTGGTGATTCCCTTGTTGTATAACCGACATTACCACATCAGGCAATGATACTGAGGAGGAAGGAGATGGATATACAACAGCTCCTGTACTATTAATTCTCTCTCTCTCTCTCTCTCTCTCTCTCTCTCTCTCTCTCTCTCTCTCATAATAACAGTTCAAATTAAGTGCTTATTATAACTCGCTCTGATTGGCCCACCTCAAAAAATCAATACTTAAGATTATCGCTGATTGGCTGAAACCGAATGACATTATTTTAGTGTTAAGGGGGTGCGGGAGTAGGGGACAGGGTTTGGGGGGGGGACTGGGGGGTGCGGGAATAGAGGGAAAGGCTTAGGGGGTGCGGGAATAGGGGGGACAGGCTTGGGGGGGTGCGGTAATAGGGGGGACAGGCTTGGGGTGGGGAGAAAGCCTGTAACCTATTTCCGCACCCCCCTAACCCCCCCCCTAACACCCCCCCTTAAGCCTGTCCCCCTATTCCCGCACCCCCTTAATATTAGCTCATTACGAGTCTAACACGTGTTATATGGTTTGTATAACCCAACCCAACCCAGCCCAGCCCAACCCAACCCAACCCAACCCAACCCAGCCCAACCTAACCCAACCCAACCCAACCCAACCCAGCCCAGCCCAGCCCAACCATCATAGTTTACACACTCGTCAATGTCTCCTTTCATTATAATTTGGATGACAAGTAGTAGTAGTGGTAGTAGTAGTAGTGGTAGTGGTAGTAGTAGTAGTGGTAGTAGTGGTAGTGGTAGTGGTAGTAGTGGTAGTAGGACATTACACACTCGTCAATGTCTCGTTTCATTATTGGATGACAAGTGGACCTCAAATTTTCGGAAATTTTAATTAGGTCCATCTTTTTCCTATTCTCCTTGGCTGGGAAAATGGGAAGGGTTGGAGGAAGAATGGGAAGGATTGAAGGAAGAATGGGAAGGGTTGAAAAAAGAATGGGAAGGGTTGAAGAAAGAATGGGAAGGATTGGAAAAAGAATGGGAAGGGTTGAAGGAAGAATGGGAAGGGTTGGAAAAAGAATGGGAAGGGTTGAAGAAGAATGGGAAGGGTTGGAAAAAGAATGGGAAGGGTTGAAGAAGAATGGGAAGGGTTGGAAAAAGAATGGGAAGGGTTGAAGAAGAATGGGAAGGGTTGGAAAAAGAATGGGAAGGGTTGAAGAAGAATGGGAAGGGTTGGAAAAAGAATGGGAAGGGTTGAAGAAGAATGGGAAGGGTGGTAGAAGAGAGGGAAGGAATGAGAAATTTAACAGCTGACTTACTGGTGCGGGAATAGGGGGACAGGCTTGGGGGGGGGGGTTAGGGGGGTGCGGCAGTAGAGGACAGGCTTGGGGGGGTTTAGGGGGGTGCGGGAGTAGAGGACAGGCTTGGGGGGGGTTAGGGGGGTGCGGGAATAGGGGACAGGCTTTCTACCCACCCCTAATCTGTCCCCCTATTCCCCCACCCCCCAAACCCGCCCCAAGCCTGTTCCCCTATTCCCGCACCCCCCAAACCACCTCCCAAGCCTGTCCCCTACTCCCGCACCCCCCTAACGTGGTAATTACTGATAAACAACGAGTAGAAAATAATAGACTCTACCAAGCTGGGTTTATAGACCATGTAGCCCCAAGTCTCCAATATATAACTAAGGGTTCATTCCACAGTGTTTGGTAGTGGTTTGTAAGCATGCAAACGAAAGAATGTTACCTGTGTAAATGAATTCCTCCCCTACACATACACCCACTACACCCCTTGATATTCTCCCTGCCCCTCCCTCCTTCCTCCCCTACACATACACCCACTACACTCCTTCATATTGTCCCTGCCCCTCCCTCCTTCCTCCCCTACACATACACCCACTACACCCCTTCATATTGTCCCTGCCCCTCCCTCCTTCCTCCCCTACACATACACCCACTACACTCCTTCATATTGTCCCTGCCCCTCCCTCCTTCCTCCCCTACACATACACCCACTACACCCCTTCATATTGTCCCTGCCCCTCCCTCCTTCCTCCCCTACACATACACCCACTACACTCCTTCATATTGTCCCTGCCCCTCCCTCCTTCCTCCCCTACACATACACCCACTACACCCCTTCATATTGTCCCTGCCCCTCCCTCCTTCCTCCCCTACACATACACCCACTACACTCCTTCATATTGTCCCTGCCCCTCCCTCCTTCCTCCCCTACACATACACCCACTACACCCCTTCATATTGTCCCTGCCCCTCCCTCCTTCCTCCCCTACACATACACCCACTACACTCCTTCATATTGTCCCTGCCCCTCCCTCCTTCCTCCCCTACACATACACCCACTACACCCCTTCATATTGTCCCTGCCCCTCCCTCCTTCCTCCCCTACACATACACCCCTTCATATTGTCCCTGCCCCTCCCTCCTTCCTCCCCTACACATAGACCACTACACCCCTTCATATTGTCCCTGCCCCTCCCTCCTTCCTCCCCTACACATACACCCCTTCATATTGTCCCTGCCCCTCCCTCCTTCCTCCCCTACACATACACCCCTTCATATTGTCCCTGCCCCTCCCTCCTTCCTCCCCTACACATAGACCACTACACCCCTTCATATTGTCCCTGCCCCTCCCTCCTTCCTCCCCTACACATACACCCCTTCATATTGTCCCTGCCCCTCCCTCCTTCCTCCCCTACACATACACCCCTTCATATTGTCCCTGCCCCTCCCTCCTTCCTCCCCTACACATAGACCACTACACCCCTTCATATTGTCCCTGCCCCTCCCTCCTTCCTCCCCTACACATAGACCACTACACCCCTTCATATTGTCCCTGCCCCTCCCTCCTTCCTCCCCTACACATACACCCCTTCATATTGTCCCTGTCCCTCCCTCCTTCCTCCCCTACACATACACCCATACACCCCTTCATATTGTCCCTGCCCCTCCTTCCTTCCTCCCCTACACATACACCCCTTCATATTGTCCCTGCCCCTCCCTCCTTCCTCCCCTACACATACACCCCTTCATATTGTCCCTGCCCCTCCCTCCTTCCTCCCCTACACATAACGGGGTGTGGCGGGGGTGATAACGGGGCGTGGCGGGGGTGATAACGGGGCGGGGGTGATAACGGGGCGTGGCAGGGGTGATAACGGGGCGTGGCGGGGGTGATAACGGGGCGGGGGTGATAACGGGGCGTGGCGGGGGTGATAACGGGGCGGGGGTGATAACGGGGCGTGGCGGGGGTGATAACGGGGCGGGGCGGGGGTGATAACGGGGCGTGGCGGGGGTGATAACGGGGCGTGGCGGGGGTGATAACGGGGCGTGGCGGGGGTGATAATTTGGCGTGGCGGGGGTGATAACGGGGCGTGGCGGGGGTGATAACGGGGCGGGGCGGGGGTAGTAACGGGGCAGGGGTGATAACGGGGCGTGGCAGGGGGTGATAACGGGGTGTGGCGGGGGTGATAACGGGGCGTGGTGGGGGTGATAACGGGGCCCGGTAGACAATTCTGTTTCCGGATCTCTCTCTCTCTCTCTCTCTCTCTCTCATACTTCAAGGCTTCTTCATCCATTGTAAATATGTCCTCGTGCTAATATAATAAATAATAATAGCTGCCTTGGGTTTGGGGGGTGCGGGAGTAGGGGACAGGCTTGTGGGGGGTGCGGGAGTAAGGGGACAGGCTTGGGGGGTGCGGGAGTAGGGGGACAGGCTTGGGGGGTGCGGGAGTAGGGGGACATTTAATAATAATAGCCTCCTGGTACCACTGTCCACCATCAACCGCCCCAAGCCAGGACTGACACACCTCGCTCTCTGGCCAAAAAAATAAAGTTACATATGTCTTTTCTTCACATGATATCTTTGTACCCAGGAGTCATAGAGAGCTGGGGTTGGTCTCATTCGAAAGAGGAAGAGTTGCTGCTTAGAACAAAACTAAAATTAAGTTTCTAGGCATTTTAATTTAGACGTAGTGAGTAAATGAAGTACTGACACTGTACTCTGGTCAAAAGTTACATACGTCTCTTCCTCACGCCATATCTTTGCATCTCGGGCCGAAAAAAAGTTACATATGTCTTTTCTTCACATGATATCTTTATACCCAGGAGTCATAGAGAGCTGGGGTTGGTCTCATTCGAAAGAGAAAGAGTTGCTGCTTAGAACAAAACTAAATTTAAGTTTCTAGATATTGTAGTTTAGATGTAGGGAGTAAGTGAAGTAGAGCGATTTTTGGAGACATCACTTGGACCTGGCGGGAGGAATGTGTCTGTGTATACGGTAGTGTGTGTGTGTGTGTGTGTACGCACTGTACGGTAGAGTATGTGTGTCTGTGTGTGTACAGTAGAGTGTGTCTGTGTGTAAGGTAGAGTGTGTCTGTGTGTGTGTGTGTGTGTACGCACTGTACGGTAGAGTATGTGTGTCTGTGTGTGTACAGTAGAGTGTGTCTGTGTGTACGGTAGAGTGTGTCTGTGTGTGTACGGTAGAGTGTGTGTGTCTGTGTGTGTAATGCATCGATAATTACCCCGTTGTGTTAATTATATCGTAATTAGACTTCATTAAAGTACTGAAATTACCGTAAAATGTGTGTAGTATTAAACAGTCACGTGTGTGTGTGTGTAGTATTAAACAGTCACGTGTGTGTGTGTGTGTGTGTGTATATAGTATTAAACAGTCACGTGTCAAAACATTCTTCCTCGCGCCGACCCACACAAGAAATTTCCGAAGTCCCAAAAGTCAATTATATATTTTTTTAGTCCAAAATCGCCGAAAATAAAAAATCTCCACGTTTTGAAACACGCTGATTCAGATTCTCCAATAACAAAAAATCGGAAATATCAAAATACTATATATAAATTTTTTTTCGATAAATTGAAAAATAATGTTCATTCGATATACAATAAAACTCGCTGATTCAAAATATCAAATAAAAAATTTTGACAATTTTTTTTTTTTTTTTTTTTTTTTTTTACTCTAATAAGGGTTTGGGCGCCCCTTCGGACCCCAGTCAATCCATTTTAGGGATTTGGACATCCATTCGGGCCCCAACCACTCAATTACCACATCAATAATTACCCCGTTGTGTTAATTAACCGCTCATTTTATAATTAATTTCATTGTTTACTTCATTTTAACGGCCGTAGGACACTTTTGGTTCATTGGAGCATTCTGATTCCTCCAAAGTGTGCTGGGAAACAGTAAGGAATAATGGCTATACTGTTGCCTGTATTAATTTGGAGCCACCGAATGTTTTAGCCAATCAGATATCAGTTCCCTGCCACCAACCAATCACAGCGAGGGTATCATACACAGCTAGACACACAGAGGGCACGTTGACACCTGAAGTGGGTTGGCGGCTGTGATGGGTTGCCCTTCCCCTTATTATAATAATTGAAATAATAATTGAAGACATTATCTCAGCCTTGTTAATTGATTTAAAGGGGGTGCGGGAGTAAGGGACAGGCTTGGGGGCGTTTTGGGGGGTGCGGGAATAGGGGGACAGGCTTAGGGTGGGTAGAAAGCCAGGGAAATGTCAATAACTGTGGATACGGGAGTCCCAAGATGGCCGCCGGGCAACGACACTCCTCCCTATCTCATAACACTCTAATGTGTATAGCTCTGTGGGCTACTCAAAAACCCCGTTATAAATTACCACTGGCGGCCTTTTCCTTCATCCTGTGGTCAATTTAATGCTTGCTTCGTCCTCCAATTCCTTTTTCCTTCATCCTGTGGTCAATTTAAGGCTTCCTCCGTCCTCCAATTAATTTTAAAAGGTGTAGAACATAATAACGAGGCTCAAGTCGGCGGTTGACTGAATAGAAAACGAAGGATTTAAATATACTAGATTTTAAAATAGTCCATCATTAAAACTATATTAAATTTTAAAATAGTTGGTCCTTAAAAGTCATAGAAAATAAACCTCACGGTCCGATTCTGCTAACTAGATTGACGTGGGTTTAGATTTTGACATTAAAACATTACGAATTCGTTATTTTTTTGGTATAGCAGCTTTGCGTAAAAATATACCTACGTTATCAAATTAAAATGATTTGCGTACGAATAGTATTTAGTGAATAATTTAAATAAATGTCTATACGAAGGTCAGTAGAAGAGGAATCGCATAAATCCTTCCTAACCTGACATATTATTACCAGGCTTGTCGCACCATCACAGGCAACCTGAAACCCACACCACTACCAGCTGTGTACCGCATGGCCAGTATCGCACCACCAGCCATCAGACGTGATACTCTTACAAGACAAGAGCGCGACAAACAGCTAAGTGGCAGTAGACACCCATTATATGGCCACCAACAACCCCCACAGAGACTTAAATCTCGCAAGAGTTTTGCAACAACTAATGGTCTAGATGGGAGCAACCCAGCACAACATCGGCTGGAGCAATGGGAGATATGGGACAGGTCTACCTTCCATCCTACGGTACCACCACCATCCGAATCACTCCCAAATGGAACGTCCTTTAAAAGGAATGAATGGGTGGCCCTGAACAGAGCCAGGGCAAAAGTTGGCCGCACACAAGACAATCTCCACAAATGGGGGCTTGTTCCCCAACCAACCTGTCCCTGTGGAGAACCCATCCAAACAATGGACCACATCCTCCGAGAATGCACACTGGGTCCACATTGCACCGACCAAGATCTTCTGGATGCAAACCAATCAGCCTCACAGTGGTGCCAGTGGTGGCATGAAAAGATATGATGATGACCAAATCAAAATTAAAATTGGTTAGAACGAGGTGTGGTTAGAACGGTAAATATCTCAATAAATAACCAATTAACTGTAGCTCTTAGTGTCTGGGAAATTGTATTTTAGTAAATAACCGGTAATTTAAGACTATTTTAACGAATTAACATCGTATCTTTTATATTAAAAGGGAAAAACTGATGTTAGATAATAGGGTTCATTGCCAACGGGATCTGGCAACCTTTGTAGATTCGTTACGCAAAGTTACGCTAAGTATGGCGTCATTAACGCGGTCGGACACAGGTGACAGGTTGACAATTATCGACTCGTTATACATTAATTACAGCCTTAGGTAAGTTCATTCTAATTTTTATGTGTAGATAATAGATTAATTTAGCCACGTGACCCACCGTGGGGAGTGATAGATAAGAAATAGAAGAGAAAAATAATATATAAAAACAGCATTTGCCCGCTCGTTTTAAATATGGCGTCGGTGTCCGGGATTCGACATTAATTTCGTAATTATTTAAAAATTAGGAGCTCAGGTAAGTCCATATTGCTATGAGATATAGTTTATTAATATATCTATCTGTATATCACACTGTGGGAAGCGAGGGAATAATAAAATATGAGAAAATAGATGGATTAACTTTTTTTTTTTCGCCCGTGTCAAAATATGGGATTAATATCTTTATCATTTAAACATTAGAAGCTTAGGTAAGTCCATATTGCTATGAGATGTAGTTTATAAATATATCTATCCGTATATCACACTGTGGGAAGCGAGGGAATAATATTTTTACGTTAAATTTTGATATAATAAATAATGTCGTATATATTCACTCGTGGGTTTACATATGGCGAATCCCCGTCACCGTTGAAAACCGACTTTATTTTTTGTTAATATATATTTTGATTCAGATAAAAGTTAATTATATAAAGTTTTGAAACATAGATTTATAATTTATTTTATCATTTTAATTAATTATCTCTGTGGGAATAATAATAATAATAATAATAATTTGGTAATAAAATCGAGATTGTCCAAGCTTGGGCAGGTCAGCAGTGCAAGTTCCAAAGTTGCCAATTTAGCGCTTTTGTTGCTAGATTCGTCATTTTATAGAACAATATAGCTCTTACAATTTGGCTTTAGTGACATTTGGCAGCTGTTTTTCTGTGTTTTTGTTGCGTATTTCTTGGCGGTTTTAATTATTTCAGAGTCCTGACATAATAAAGAGTAATAAATAAATAACAATCAGAAGGTTTTGTGGGATGTTTATCAAAAATAGCGCCTTTTTAGTTAGCGCTTTTCGGGAGTAATAAGTTTAGCTCCTTAAGAAAATTCTAGTTGGCAACCCTGCCTGTCTCGACCGGTAGCAGTGTTCTCATTCTTAAGGTAATTACCCTAGACTATCGTAATTTTGGGATTATTTAAGGGAATGGAAAAGGTAATTTAAGGAAAATCGGCAAGTAACCCATTAAATCTGGAAAAATCTTAGGTAATTTTTGGATAATCTATGGAAATTTAAGGTAAACTTTTTTATAATCTGTGGAAATTTAAGGTAAATTTTTGGCCATAGAGAGAAACAGCATGGTACGTAAGTCTAAGTCCATTTGTTTATATGCTATTCAAGAAGGTTCGTAGTGTATACGATGCATGGTACCAATACGATGGGTCCATAGACAAACAACAGACCCGTCGTACGTACCACACCATCGTATACACCACGGATGTTCTTGAATACGGCTATAATAAATTCTGACAACCACACTGGATAAGACTTCATTATTTTTGGGTTGATTCCACAGTCGTATTTGTTTGTAAACTTCCCAACCAACCACAAAATCTATCCAACAGTTAGATGATAATAATAATAATACCAATAACAATAATAATACCAATAATAATAATACCAATAATAATAATAATACCAATAATAATAATAATAATAATCACTATAGTTTACTCAGATAATAATATTGTGGTTGAGCTTTGTTTTTCTTTATGTGATTTGCTTTTCTTATTCTCTCTCTCTCTCTCTCTCTCTCTCCAAAAATTTTATATAATGATTTTGATTTCTTCCTAATCTATAATTTCAGCAAAGAGTAAATCTGCCAGTCAGTTTTCTTTATATGGTTGT
>JAWQEG010003807.1:10000-112500 GCA_033782935.1 Petrolisthes cinctipes | reverse complement strand
GGTAAGGGCCCGGGTTCCAGTCCACCAGAAAACGTCTGGGATTTTTCCGAGGTGATGTGATGGGTCCAGCTGTTGGTCAACTACCCTGGCTACACTGACACAGTATTACCAATGTGACTCCATGTAGTGTTGCATTATTCATTAACATTAGGCTAACATATATGTTATATTATATCATTAACAATGATATATATTTATTAGTGAGGATTTATTGTATTAATAATTGTCTTCAGATAACATGTATCAGTATAATACTAATTTGTATAATTCATCATACCATTATTGTTGTATATTGCTCATAGTATTGAGTTAACATGTAACAGTGTATTTATAACCTCACTCCCTCCAAGGGGGTGGCCACGGCAGAAGTGTCTCCAGTTGTCCCTGTTCCAACACTCCCTCCCTCCTCTGTCCCTCACATTACTCTCCTTACTCTGTCCCTCATGTTACTCTCCCTTACATACTCTCCCTACTCTGTCCCTCACATTACTCTCCTTTACATACTCTTCCACTCTGTTCCAACACTCCCTCCTTACTTGGTCCATCCCTACTGTCCCTCATGTTTCTCTCCTTTACATACTCTGTATACAATACATTACTAATTTATATATGGAGTCCAGCATTATACTGGTACCTTACCATCATTAATACCATCAATGTTAGGGGAGGGGAGGTGGCCGAGTGGTTAGTGTTCTGGACTCATATCCTAGAGGTCGGGAGATCGATCCTCTCAGGTGAGGGCCTGAGAATATTTACTCTTCCGATTTGAGTTTGAGGCACTAACTATAAGGACACCAAACGTCGTAAAACACCCTCACTGGTACCATAACACCCTCGCTGGTACCATAACACCCTCGCTGGTACCATAACACCCTCACTGGTACCATAACACCCTCACTGGTACCATAACACCCTCACTGGTACCATAACAGCTGCAGTATTTGGGAATAACCCTCACTTCCCTCCCTCTGTGGCTGGGTACCAGTTCGGAAGTCGTGACGTGTGTGTATGAGCAGCAGTTGACCTGGGCCACGGTAACGGGCTTGATTAAGTCTATGTCCAGTGTCGGAACATAGATAAAAAAAAAAAAAAAAAAAAAAAAATAGTATTGAGTTAACATGTAAGAGTGCAGTACTAATTTGTATATGTTTTTTCAGGATGTATGTATGGTGACACAAGACATTGGATTTTCACAGCTTTATCGGTTTTGAATAGAGGATGACACCCATTACCTTCACAACAATACCAACTATAATAACTTACCTTACCTTACCTTACCTAACCTTACCTTACCTTACCTTACCTAACCTAACCTAACCTTACCTTACCTTACCTTACCTTACCTTACCTAACCTTCACAACAATACCAACTATAATACCTTACCTTACCTTACCTTACCTAACCTTACCTTACCTTACCTTACCTAACCTAACCTAACCTAACCTTCACAACAGTACCAACTATATACCTCACAATACAATAATGGTAAGTGTGTGAAGTGAAGGGAGAGTTTACCCTGTAGTGAAATGGTAGGGATAAACCAGTTTTTGTTATCAGGCCTTACTATGGATGTAAACATAACTGTACCCCTTGTAGTGCCACAAGGAGATGTGGTTGTGTGGTGGGGGGCTGCTCCCTCCTAAAACAGGGATTGGGGGGTTGAGATGTAGAGTGTATGTGTATGTGGGGGGGGGGGTTCTATGTTTGGGGCATTTTGTTTGGGAGGGTGTGTGACGTGACGAGGCTCCCTCCAGTCAGGAGAGGAAGGCCTCGTATATGTATGTATATGTTTGTGTATGTATGTATGTATGTGTGTGTGTATGTATGTATGTATGTGTGTGTGTGTGTTTTCATCTTGGCAACAACAGTCAAACAGTGTGTGTGTTTTCAGTACAAGAATATTATTATAGTACTGGTGTGTATGTGTGTGTGTGTTCAAAGGATAGTGATAAATGTATTTTCATCATATATTGAGAGCCTACTAGAGAGAGTAAGTAAGTAAGTAAGTAAATATTTATTGGTTATATTAATATTAAATTTATCTTCAAGACAGGAAAATATGAGTAATGGTAGATGGTTTTTACTCTCATCATTTTCACTCAATAAATTCTGCTGGCATTAAATATTGCAAGATATCAATTTTGGCCCCAACTTTATTCCATATCAATGATCTTGTGTCTATGTACAGTCACGGACAATAATTAATCATCCACATATAGGTAACTCAAACAAATTGCTATTGAATATTTTCATGTTTTGTTATTATGAATTTTTTGTTGTTGTTGAACTAGTCAGTATTTGCTTGTAGTGAAATAGAAGATGGTAATTAAACTATTTATTAGAACCAGATAGATAGTGAGTTAGATAGAGAGAGAGAGAGAGAGAAAGAAACAGAGGAAAGCTGTCAAATATTTACATGATAATTGCTATTGAATATTTTCATGTTTTGTTATTATGTAGTTGTTGTTTTGACTAGTCAGTAATTACTGCTTTTAGTGAAATAGAAGATGGTAATTAACCTATTTATTAGAACCAGAGGGAAGCTGTCAAACATTTACATGTCACCCCAATGTGGATGAATATTATTGTCTGTGACTGTACAACACAATATGTGTTAGGGGGGTGCGGGAATAGGGGGATAGGCTTTAGGGGTGTGTGGGAGTGGGGGGACAGGCTTGGGGGGGGGGGTTAAGGGGGTGCAGGAATAGGGGACAGGCTTTATACCCACCCGAACCCTGTCCCCCTACCCCCGCACCCCCTTAGTGGTGTTGACAACATAGCCAGCAGTGTATCAATGGGATAGCTGTCCCCCTAACTCCCCCCCCCAAACCTGTCCCCTACTCCTGCACCCCCCTAACACATATTGGTACCACACTATCATCAACACCATCAATATTCTTCACTTTACAGTTAAGTTTACACAGACAGTCTCTTTGTAATTGTAATAGACAAGTTTAACATTTTTTCATTACTTTAATATCGGGGGGTTGAGATGTAGTACGTGTGTGTGTATGTATGTATATTATTATGTGTTTGGGAGGGTGTGTGACGTGACGAGGCTACCTCCAGTGTGGAGATGAAGGCCTCGTATATGTATGTATGTACAGTCGTGGTCAATAATAATCATCCACATATGGGAATCTCAAACAATTTACTGTCTAATGTTTTCACGTTCACATATATGATTTTATTATTTTAAATAGTGTGTGTGTGTGTTATTGTTTTAAGTAGTGTGTAACTGCTTGTATTAAATTAAAAGATGGTAGTTAACCTATTTATTGTAAAGTTTATCATCTAAGGAACAGAGGGAAGCTGTCAAACTCTTACCTGTGTTACCCCTATATGGATGATTATATTTGACACCAACTGTATGTATGTTTTTTACCAATATATTTTATTTTGGGTAACATTTCAATAATATTATCTGGGATGCCTGTATATATATAGGGTCCATTCCACAGTGGTTGGTATTGGTTTGTAAGCACGCAAACGAAAGAATTTTAGCCGTGTAAATGACTTCTGGGTGAATTATTTAATGAATTTTGTGATTAAACTATACAGTGATTATTATTATTATTATTATTGTTATCATTATTATTATTATTGTTATTATTATTATTATTATTATTGTTGTTATTATTATTGTTATTATTATTATTATTATTATTGTTGTTATTATTATTATTATTGTTATTATTATTATTATTATTGTTATTATTATTACTATTATTATTATTACTGGTATTATTATTTTTATTATTATTATTATTATTAAATGACTTGTGGGTGAATTATTTAATGAATTTGGTGAGTAAACTATACAGTGATCATTATTATCTAACTGTTGGATAGATTTTGTGAATACGGATACTCACCTTTTGGAAAATAATGAAGCCTTACAAGTGTGGTTGGTTGGTTGGGAAGCTAACAAACCAATACCACTGTGGAATCAACCCATGTACAGTTGGCCACAGAAATTCTTACACAGGTTACATGGAAAGAGAAGTTATTAATTGATTATTGTGAATGTACTGTAATGAATAGTTTACCAAGTGACTCTTATCATTACAAAACAACAAACCTAATAATAATAATAATAATCACTGTATAGTTTACTCACCAAATTCATTAAATAATTCACCCACAAGTCATTTAATAATAATAATAATAATAATAATAATAATAATATTAACAATAATAATAATAATAATAACAATAATAATAACAATAATAACAATAATAATAACAATAATAATAATAATAATAATAATAATAATAATAATAATCACTGTATAGTTTACTCACCAAATTCATTAAATAATTCACCCACAAGTCATTTAATAATAATAATAATAATAATCACTGTATAGTTTACTCACCAAATTCATTAAATAATTCACCCACAAGTCATTTAATAATAATAATAATAATGTTGTATTGCAGTTACATATATAATCTTAACCTTTTATCTTTCTCTATGCTTCTTCTTTCACACTTTCTATGTAAGGTTAGACAGCTGTTTCTCTCTATTTCACACACACACACACACTGTCTGTCTGTCTGTCTGTCTCCTTTTCTGTGCCTTCTTTGATATTATTATTATTATCAATATTATTATTATTATTAATATTATTATTGTTAATATTATTATTTTTATTATTATTATTATTATTATTATTATTTTTATTATTATTATTATTATTATTATTTTTATTATTATTTTTATTATTATTTTTATTATTATTTTTATTATTATTATTTTTATTATTATTTTTATTATTATTTTTATTATTATTATTTTTATTATTATTATTATTAATATTATAAGTTGGCTTCATATCCACCTGTGTATGTATTAGGTTTTATAATTATTAGGTTTTGTAAAAATTATAAATTGTATAATTATTAGATTTAGTAAGAATTATAAACTAATTTGGTTATATATTTGTTACAGAGTTTTGGAATTAACTGGAATTGTACAAGTATGAGACCTCCTTCCATCTATAACAACAACAACACATTATTATAGATTACTGTAAGTATTTGTATTCATGGTATATACAGTACTATGGTTCTGTTGTCTTTATATAGAGACATTGTATGTACACTCGCGGTCAGAAATTGTGTCCTGATCCCTTGGCACGATGAATAGCAACTAGCCAAGCTTTGATGATTCCAACAAATGTGTGTTGTAGGGATACGCACAGTTGTTCGAACCTTATAAAAAAAAATTTTATATAAAAAAAAAATTTTATATAAAAAAAAATTTTATATAAAAAAAAAATTTATATAAAAAAAATTTTATATAAAAAAAAATTTTATATAAAAAAAAAATTTAAAAAAAAATTTTATATAAAAAAAAATTTTATATAAAAAAAAATTTATATAAAAAAAAATTTTATATAAAAAAATTTTATATAAAAAAAAATTTTATATAAAAAAAAAATTTATATAAAAAAAAATTTTATATAAAAAAAAATTTATATAAAAAAAATTTTATAAAAAAAAAATTTTATATAATAAAAAAATTTATATGAAAAAAAAATTTTATATAAAAAAAATTTTTATATAAAAAAAAAATTTATATAAAAAAAATATGTAAAAAAAAATTATATAAAAAAAACTTTTATATAAAAAAAATTAATATAAAAGAAATTTTTATATAAAAGAAATTTTTATATAAAAAAAAATTTTATATAAAAAAAAAATTTTATATAAAAAAAAATTTTATATAAAAAAAAATTTTATATAAAAAAAAATTTTATATAAAAAAATTTTTATATAAAAAAAATTTTTTATAAAAAAAAATTTTATATAAAAAAAAATATATAAAAAAAATATTTATATAAAAAAAAATTTTATATAAAAAAATTTTTTATATAAAAAAAAATTTTATATAAAAAAAAATTTTATATAAAAAAAATTTTTATATAAAAAAAATTTTTATATAAAAAAATTTTATATAAAAAAAATTTTATATATAAAAAAATTTTATATATAAAAAAATTTTATATAAAAAAAAATTTTATATAAAAAAAAATTTTATATAAAAAAAAAATTTATAAAAAAAATTTATATAAAAAAATTTTTATATAAAAAAAAATTTTATATAAAAAAAAATTTTATATAAAAAAAAATTTTATATAAAAAAAATTTTATATAAAAAAAATTTTATATAAAAAAAAATTTTATATAAAAAAAATTTTATATAAAAAAAATTTTATATAAAAAAAAATTTTATATAAAAAAAATTTTATATAAAAAAAATTTTATATAAAAAAAGTTTTCTATATAAAAAAAGTTTTTATATAAAAAAAGTTTTTATATAAAAAAAAAATTTATATAAAAAAAATTTTTATATAAAAAAAAATTTTATATAAAAAAAGTTTTATATAAAAAAAGTTTTTATATAAAAAAAAATTTATATAAAAAAAAATTTTATATAAAAAAAAATTTTATATAAAATTTTTTTTATATAAAAAAAAATTTTATATAAAAAAATTTTTATATAAAAAAAAATTTTATATAAAAAAAAATTTTATATAAAAATTTTTTTATATAAAAAAAAATTTTATATAAAAAAAAATTGTATATAAAAAAATTTTATATAAGAAAAAATATTATATAAGAAACAATTTTATAAGAAACAATTTTATATAAGAAACAATTTTATATAAGAAAAACTTTTATATAAGAAAAAATTTTATATAAAAAAAATTTTTATATAAAAAAAATTTATATAAAAAAAATTTTATATAAAAAAAATTTTATATAAAAAAAAATTTTATATAAAAATTTTTTTATATAAACAAATATTTATATACAAAAATTTTTATATAAAAAAAATGTTAAATAAACAAAAATTTTATATAAAAAAATTTTACAAAAATTTTATATAAATTTTTTTTTTATTTTTTATATATATAAAAAAAATTATATAAAAATTTCTTTTATAATTTTTTTTTATATAACATTTCTTTTTATATATGTTACAAACCCAGTATATCCAGAGGTCGCCAAATTAATTAAAATGCAAAGTCGTAAAAACAATACGAAGTTTATTTTAACATTAAACACATTTATCCCAAGAACATCAAAACACCAGGAATTCATATATCCCAAACCATTCAACAACTCAGTAGATTGCCCAATAATAATAATAATAATACCACACTCAAGTTAAAGAGAATACAAAACTCTTACAATAACTTGACACCACGTAACTCTACACTAACAATAACAATAATAACTAATTATAATCCCGAGTTCTCGTAATACACTAGTAATACACCAGTAATACACTCGTAAGACACCAAACTTAATAATAATAATACTTAACTGAATTAATGCCAGTCTGATACAATTAGTCCAGTTACATAAGGGGGAGAAATGGGCCTCACACAGAACACTTCAATTTGAGAAATGCTGGAAGAATGACACTGAGCATTTTTTTTTTCCTGGCCTATCGACCTTGGTGTTGGTCATTAAGGCCTTTTATTTTATTTTTTTATTTTTTTATTTTTTATTTTATTTATTTATTATTAATTTAATTTTAACTTTCTGCATATTATTTTATGCATTTATTATTATTATTATTATTATTATTATTATTATTATTATAATTATTATTATTATTACATTCAAACTTAAAATTAAACTTATATAGACACTGAGCACCGGCTTTTCTCGCTATATATATTCTTTGAGAAACCTAAGTCAGAACCACAACACTCAAGGATTGGCTATCTTGTAAACTTGTAATGATCCTTGATTGGTACAGACGGCCCAATATGTTAAAGAGGGAATCTGGACCTTCATAACACACTGTACACTCAAAAACCGACCAGGGCCGGTATTCACAAAGCATTTTAGAGTTTGGACTTGTTCGTATGTTTCAATTCTGACCTCACCATAGTGTTTCAGGTTCATTTCGAAGCAGTGAATGGTTTTGCTATTCTATTTGTGTGAGCTTTTATTAAGATTTCGAAGCAGTGCCGGGTCCTAGTCCTTGCCATGAATAAATGCTTACCAACAAAATTTTAAGTTAAGAGTGAACTTTGTTTTTGTGAATACGGCTCCAGGTCTTGGTCTCTCCTCGCATCCTTTTCGGGGTCGAACCAGGCAACGAGCAGTTGTGGTGTGATGTAGGTCTTCCAGTCCCGTAACATATATATATATAAAAAAAATATATATATATAAAAAAAATTATTTATATAATAAATTTTTTTTATATAAACAAAATTTTTGTCCTGATCCCTTGGCACGATGAATTGCAACCAGCCAAGCTTTGATGATTTGAACCAATGTGTGTTGTAGGCAGACGCACAGTTGTTGTTCAAAGCTAGGCTGTTTGCGATTCATCTTGCCAGGGGATCGGGACACAATTTCTGACCGCGAGTGTACCATGGATGTGTGTGTGTGTGTGTGTTTAGAGGCTTCTGATTCCTCCTGACTATGCCATGAAACAAGCTCCTTCCATATATGTGTGTGTGTTAGAGAGAGAGAGAATGTGTGTGTGTGTGTGTTAGAGAGAGAGAATGTGTGTGTGTGTGTGTTAGAGAGAGAGAATGTGTGTGTGTGTGTGTTAGAGAGAGAGAATGTGTGTGTGTTAGAGAGAGAATGAGTGTGTGTGTGTGTGTGTTAGAGAGAGAATGTGTGTGTGTGTGTGTCAGAGAGAGAGAGAATGTGTGTGTGTGTGTGTTAGAGAGAGAGAGACAATGTGTGTGTGTGTGTGTTAGAGAGAGAATGAGTGTGTGTGTGTGTGTGTTTGGAGGCTTCTGATTCCTCCTACCCATGCCATGAAACAAGCTCCTTCCATATATGTGTGAGAGAGAGAGAGAGAGAAAGAGTGTGTGTCAGAGGGAGAGACAATATGTGTGTGTGTTTGGAGGCTTCTGATTCCTCCAAACTATTCCATAAAACAAACTCCTTCCATATAGAAGTGTTCTTACTCTTGCATTCTGTAAATAGAAATCAGAAAAAAAAAACAATACCACACATAGTTATTCACGGTAAATTTACAGAAGTACTGAGTTCACTATATTGTATATTTTAGTATCATTACCCACTATTTTGGACCATTCTAACACACTTTTCATCTATGGTGTTTCTCTCAGAAATGCCCCGTTTTACAAATATAATTTGGAAATTAGTTTGACCTAACCTGACCTAACCTAACCTGACCTGACCTGACCTGACCTGACCTGACCTAACCTAACCTAACCTGACCTGACCTAACCTAACCTAACCTGACCTAACCTAACCTAACCTAACCTAACCTGACCTAACCTAACCTGACCTAACCTAGACTACAGCAGACTACCGGGACCTAACCTGGGCAAACTACCGGGATATAACCAGTATAAACTATCATAAAGTGACCGGGGTAAATTCCCGGGACCTAGCCGGATGTGGTAACACTGCTCAGCCCTTGCCAAGAACTCAGTACTTGTGTAATAATACCCTCATAATAAATAATGAATGAAGAATACAAATTACATTATTATTGAAGAATACAAAACAAATAATAAATGAAGAATAACAAATTAAGAATAAATAAATGACTGCAAAATAAATAATAAATTAAGAATAAAAAATTATATATATTTTGCATTCTATTTAATTTGAGCTTGAACAATGAAGCAGGGTTGGGTTATCATCCAAAGATACTGTACAGGGATGGAGAGTGACCAACAATCTATTATTATGGTACCATATGTACAACTATCTTATCCAATTGTGCATATTTTGGTTTGCTTGGTTAGGCTCCTTCCACACGAGAGGCAAAAAAACTGCGGGCAGACACTTTTACCAATAATGTGGGTGGGTGGTAGACACAAGTGGTAAATGGCTGCCAGAGACCGTTTGATATGGTAACACTTGTATAAAGCGAGAGAATTTCACTGGGTTGCCCGTGCCTGCTGTCTTTTTGGCTCTCGTGTGGATGGGACTTAATATTAAGGGGGTGCTGTGGGTCGGGGGGGGGGGTGCGGTGGGTTTTGGGTGGGTCGGGGGGGGTGCGGGAGTAAAGGACAGGCTTGGGGGAGAGTGACCATCAATCTATTATGGTACCGTATGTACAATTATATTATCCACTTTGACATTCTTTGGTTTGCTTGGTTAGTGAGTACAGTAGTTGCTTGTATCCAGTTTACATTGTTTGGTTTGCTTGGTTAGTGAGTACGGATAGTTGCTTGTATGATATGGTACGTATAAATTGTGTAATGTGCACAAGTCCACAAGGAAGGAAAGAAACACGGAGTCCCAAGCTCTTTCGTGTATTCACATCTTGAGGGGAAATACAGATGTGAATACACAAAAGCACTTGGGACTCTGTGTTTGTTTCCTTCCTTGTGGACTTACACATATTCCTGGACCACGTGCCCAAAGTGATTTATTTGCAAATTGGGTAATATTAAAGCATTTGTCCATAATGTCTTTTTGACTCAAGGTTTTCAGGATGCAATGTTTAATAGTGTGTTTGTAACCAATCTGTTGTTTACATCTGTCACAAATGAGTGTTTTGGGAGATCTCCCCCCAACCAATCTCCAAAAACACTAATGATTTCGTTGCCTTATCATCTGTATACTATTCTGGATAGTGGACAGTAGAATATATGGTCATACTTTGAGTAAAGTGCACAAAGTGTATGCAAAAGGTACAAAACAAAATAACGTAATTTTGTAGCGTACTTTTACCATAATTCCATACCAGCCTTGATTCCATGTCCATGTTTTTCATTTCCATGCTCACACTATGACCTTTCATGATTCTTTCTCTTACATATTATGCCCTGAAATTGATCTACTCCCCTGTGTAGCTCTCTTTCACTCTCTGCTGGTAATACTGTGTCACCTGGAAATAAGCTTGTCACCAGAGACCTTTTTATTCCACTCAGCCTCATATTCTCTTTTCATACTGGTGTGTTTTGTATAGTACTGTACTAAGGGGGTGTGGTGGGTGTAGGGGATAGACTTGGGGGGTGGGGGTTGTAGTAATCACTGGTATTGGTCTGTGTTTGTTCCTACCTGCCTTACAACCCCGGCTGAGGATTTTTAGGCGGATAACAACATTACCAGGTGGGTAAGTTGATCCTCGTTTAAGTTGGAACAGAGCAGCACGGGAATAACAAAGTGTAACCATTGTGTTTGTAACAATCACTGTCTTTACTCTCCACTTGTAGAATAATTAGTCCCTCACTGTCCTCTTCATTCATGATGGTGAATATGGTGCAGGTGGGATGAGAGGTCAATATGCTGACCTTGGCTGCCCCAGGGAGTGCCAAACCACACGTCTGTGTGTGTGTGTGTGTGTGTGTGTGTTTGGAGGCTTCTGATTCCTCCAAACTATGCCAACAAACCACCTCCTTCCATATAGGTGTGTGTGTTTGTGTTAGAGAGAGAGAGGGAGAGTGTGTGTGTGTTAGAGAGAGAGAGAGTGAGTGAGAATGTGTGTGTGTGTGTGTGTGTGTGTGTGTGTTAGAGAGAGAGAGGGAGAGAGAATGTGTGTGTGTGTGTGTTTGGAGGGTTCTGATTCCTCCAAACTATTCCACGAAACAAGCTCCTTCCATATAGGTGTGTGTGTGTATGTTAGAGAGAGGAGGGAGAGAGAATGTGTGTGTATATGTGTGTTAGAGAGAGAATGTGTGTGTGTGTGTGTGGAGGCTTCTGATTCCTCCTAACCATGCCATGAAACAAGCTCCTTCCATATAGGTGTGTGTGTGTGTGTTAGAGAGAGAATGTGTGTGTGTGTGTGTGTGTGTGTGTGTGGAGGCTTCTGATTCCTCCTAACCATGCCATGAAACAAGCTCCTTCCATATAGGTGTGTGTGTGTGTGTGTGTTAGAGAGAGAATGTGTGTGTATATGTGTGTTAGAGAGAGAATGTGTGTGTATGTGTGTTAGAGAGAGAATGTGTGTGTGTGTGTGTGTGTGTGTGGAGGCTTCTGATTCCTCCTAACCATGCCATGAAACAAGCTCCATCCATATAGGTGTGTGTGTGTGTGTGTGTTAGAGAGGAGGGAGAGAGAATAGGTGTGTGTGTGTGTGTGTGTGTGTTTGGAGGCTTCTGATTCCTCCAAACTATGCCACCAAACCAACTCCTTCCATATACTGTAGGTGTGTGTGTTTCATGTTAATATTTAGAGGAATTATTTGCTCCAAGTTTACCACCCAACATTGTACTGTCTCTCTAAAGGGGGTGCGGGAATAGGGGGACAGGCTTGGGGGGGGGTTTAGGGGGGTGCAGGAGTAGGGCACAGGCTTGGGGTGGTTTTGGGGGATGTGGGAGTAGGGGGACAGGCTGGGGGGGGGATTTGTGGGGTGCTGGAATAGAGGACAAGCCTTCTACCCACCCCAAGCCTGTCCCCCTATTCCCGCACCCCCAAACCCCCCCCCCCCCAAGCCTTGTCCCCTACTCCCGCACCCCCTTAGGCTGCGTTTACACCAAGCGAGTTAAGTCAAGGCGAGTCAAGGCGAGTCAAAATGAGTGATACGGGAGGTGCCATTTTTTGATGAGTCACGGCAAGTTACCCCTATATGGATCATTATATTTGACACCAACTGTATGTATGTATGTACAGTCTAATTTATATAATAATATACAGTTTGTATGTATGTGTATGTAGGTTGGATTTAGAAATATGTTTATTACTAATTAATTTATCTACTTTACAGGTGTGTAGTGAAAAGAGAAGAAGAGAGGAGGAGGAGGAGAGGAGAGAAGGAGAACACAAGAGAAGAGAGAGAAGGAGAACACAAGAGAGAAAGTGAACACAATGATTACTGAGGTCCTGATATGTTTATGTATGTGTGTATGTACGTGTGTCTGTGTGTGTGTACGTGTGTGTATGTGTGTGTGTAGGTATGTGTGTTTATGTATGTGTGTGTGTGTGTATGTGTATGTATGTATGTATGTGTGTTTATGTATGTGTGTGTGTGTGTGTATGTGTGTGTGTGTGTGTGTGTGTGTGTCTGTGTGTGTGTGTATGTATGTGTGTGTGACATAATGATAGGTTTATATTCTCCTATATTAACCTTTTATCAAACCTTTCCTTTACACACTTTATCAACATGTTCTTTCTTCCTTCTTTATTTTCTTTCCTCTCTCCTCTCTTTATTCTGCCTTTTTTCTTATGCCTCTCTTTATTTTTCCTCTTTCTCCTCTCCTTTTATCCATCTTCTCTTATTTCCCCTCTGTCTCTTCCTCTCTCTTTATTCTTGCTTTCTCCTTTCCTCTCTCTTTATTCGTTCTACTATTTCCTTCTTCTATATCTTCTCTTTATCTCCTTGCTTTCTTTTTTCCTTCATAGATATTTATTCTCTTATTTTCTCTTATTCCTCCTTCTATATTATTTACTTATTTCTTTTTCTCTCTTATTCCTTCTTTGTCTCTTATCTCTCTTATTCCTTCTGGTACCAGATGAACAAAAGGACCACATGAACAAAAATAAAAATAATAATAATAAAAACAATAATAATAATAATAATAAAAATAGAAATAATAATAATAATAATAATAATAAAAACAATAATAATAATAATAATAATGGGTGTTCTTTTGCTTGAAAAAATAGTTTGGAGGAATAATTTACTCCAGATTTACCAACACTACTTCCAACTTAAGGTGATATTATTTTGTTGGTGAATTGGAAGGTGTGTGATTATTATTATTATTATCATCATAATAATAATAATTATTATTATTATTATAACTATTATTATTATTATCATCACTATTATTATTATTACTATCATTATTATTATTATCATTATTATTATTACTATTATTATCGTTATTATTATTATTATTATTATTATTATTATTATTATTGAGTGCTACTGATTCCTCCAAACACATCCCTTAATTATTAGTACCATTGAGAGTGTGTTTTCTGGTAGAGTTAGGAGGAATCAGTAGCACTCAATAATAATAATAATAATAATGATAATAATAATAATGATAATAATAATAATAATAATAATAGTAATAATAATAGTAATAATAATAATAATAATAGTAATAATAATAATAATAGTAATAATAATAATAATAATAATGATAGTAATAGTAATAATAATAATAATAGTAATAATAGTAATAATAATAATCAGTAACCTTCCAATTAACCAATAAGAGAATCTCTCTTGAAATGGTTTTCCTTCCTCCCTGCCTTTTTTGTATACAACACTTTACGTCAACTCAACCCCCTCAATTATTATTATGAGGTGGTGCAAAATCATACACGTGTTGTTCTTTATTACCAAGATTATTATTATTATTATTATTATGAGGTGTTGTTAAATCATACACGTGTTGTTCTTTATTACCAAGATTATTATTATTATTATTATTATTATTATGAGGTGTTGTTAAATCATACACGTGTTGTTCTTTATTACCAAGATTATTATTATGAGGTGTTGTTAAATCATACACGTGTTGTTCTCTATTACCAAGATTATTATTATTATTATTATGAGGTGTTGTTAAATCATACACGTGTTGTTCTTTATTACCAAGATTATTATTATTATTATTATTATTATTATTATTATTATTATTATGAGGTGTTGTAAAATCATACACGTGTTGTTCTTTATTACCAAGATTATTATTATTATTATTATTATTATTAATATTATTATTATGAGGTGTTGTTAAATCATACACGTGTTGTTCTTTATTACCAAGATTATTATTATTATTATTATTATTATTATTATTATTATTATTATTATTATTATTATTATGAGGTGTTGTTAAATCATACACGTGTTGTTCTTTATTACCAAGATTATTATTATTATTATTATTATTATTATTATTATTATTATTATGAGGTGTTGTTAAATCATACACGTGTTGTTCTTTATTACCAAGATTATTATTATTATGAGGTGTTGTTAAATCATACACGTGTTGTTCTTTATTACCAAGATTATTATTATTATTATTATTATTATTATTATTATTATGAGGTGTTGTTAAATCATACACGTGTTGTTCTTTATTACCAAGATTATTATTATTATTATTATTATTATTATTATTATTATTATTATTATTATGAGGTGTTGTTAAATCATACACGTGTTGTTCTTTATTACCAAGATTATTATTATTATTATTATTATTATTATTATTATGAGGTGTTGTTAAATCATACACGTGTTGTTCTTTATTACCAAGATTATTATTATTATTATTATTATGAGGTGTTGTTAAATCATACACGTGTTGTTCTTTATTACCAAGATTATTATTATTATTATTATTATTATTATTATTATGAGGTGTTGTTAAATCATACACGTGTTGTTCTTTATTACCAAGATTATTATTATTATTATTATTATGAGGTGTTGTTAAATCATACACGTGTTCTTTATTACCAAGATTATTATTATTATTATTATTATTATTATTATGAGGTGTTGTTAAATCATACACGTGTTGTTCTTTATTACCAAGATTATTATTATTATTATTATTATTATTATTATTATGAGGTGTTGTTAAATCATACACGTGTTGTTCTTTATTACCAAGATTATTATTATTATTATTATTATTATTATTATTATGAGGTGTTGTTAAATCATACACGTGTTGTTCTTTATTACCAAGATTATTATTATTATTATTATGAGGTGTTGTTAAATCATACACGTGTTGTTCTTTATTACCAAGATATTTATTACGATGGAAGGAAAGTGTTGGTGGATATTTTACTGTGACTGTACTTAAGGGGGTGCAGAAGTAGGGGACAGGCTTCGGGGGGAACTGGGGGGGTGCGGGAATAGGGGGACAGGCTTGGGGTGGGTAGAAAGCCTGTCCCCTATTCCCGCACCCCCCTAACCCCCCCACCCCAGCCTGTCCCCCTACTCCCGCACCCCCCCAGTTCCCCCCGAAGCCTGTCCCCTACTCCTGCACCCCCTTAAGTACAGTCACAATCAAATATCCACCAACAAATTTAATAATACTTCTTGGTTAAGCCAGAAATAATATTCTGTGTTATTATTATATAGTTGAATAATTTCCTTTAAATTAATTAGGTTGTATTTTGTTACAGATTTGTGGAGTGCAGTTGTACAAGAGACTTAACAACCTTCATTATTCACTGTGTTCATCCTTACATCAACTACTACTATTACTAGTTAATGTGAGTGTTTTATGAAGTTACTGTGTGTGTGTGTGTGTGTGTGTGTGTGTGTGTGTGTGTGTGTGTGTGTGTGTGATGTTTCTCTCTCCACTAACACACACACACACAGTATTATAATAACACTAAGGAGATAATACACTGTTGGTACATTGGAGTATCTTGATTCCTCCAAAGTATGTCAGAAAACAGAACCACATGAACAAAAATAATGGTGTTTGTTTTGTTGTTTGGAATAGTTTGGAGGAATTAATTGTTCCAGATTTATATTGGAGTGTCTTGATTCCTTCAAAGTATGTCAGGAAACAACTTCAACATTTTGACAATGGTGTTCTGTTGTTGCTTGGAATAGTTTGGAGGAATCAGTTGCTCCAGAATTACATTAGAGCATCTTGATTCCTCCAAAGTATGCCAGGAAACATGACAATGGTGTTCTGTTGTTGCTTGGAATAGTTTGGAGGAATCAATTGCTCCACATTTACCACCAACACTGTACTATCCCCTAAAGTTATATTTAAACTCTTAAGCTCCTTCCACACGAGGCAAAAAAACTTCGGGCAGACACTGTTACCAATATCGTGGGTGTGGCACAAGTGGTAAATAGCTGCCAGAGACCGTTCGATCTGGTAACACTGGTAAAAAGCGAGAGAATTTCACTGGGTTGCGTCTTTTTGCCTTGTGTGGATGGGACTTTACAGGTATAAAATTATCACTGATGTTATTATAATATTTGTCTGTGTGTGTGTGACACACAGACATACAGTATTATAATAACATCAATAATTTTTACTTGAACCTGATGTTATAATAATATTTGTCTGTCTGTGTGAGTGAGAGTGAGTGATATCTCTCTCTCCCTCTCTCTCACACACACACAGTATTATAACATCATCAATAATTTTTACTTGAACTGTACATCGTTTTAGGTATGTAATTATCACTGATGGTTATAATATTTGTCTGTCTGTGTGTGGTATTTCTCTCACACACACAGACAATATTATAACATCAATAATTTTTACTTAAACCCTACATTCTTTTATGTATGTAATTATTACTGGTGTTATTATATTTGTTTGTCTGTGTGTGTGTGATATTTCACACACACACAGACAAATATTATAATAACATCAATAATTTTTAATTGAACCCTACACCCTTACAGGTATAAATTAATTAATTTATTCACCTGGTGGAATTATAATTATGTTAATTAATACTATAGAGTTTTTTTAATAAAATATAATAATTAATAATGTATTTAATTTTTATTTCCTGTTATTATACACTGTATTATATTAGAGGTTTTGTTCTTGTGTGTTCTTCTGTCTTGTTGTTGTTCTCTTCTTGTGTTTGTTCTTATTCTTCTTCTCTCTCTCGTGTTGTTCTCTTCTCTCTCTCGTGTTGTTCTCTTCTCTCTCTCGTGTTGTTCTCTTCTCTCTCTCGTGTTGTTCTCTTCTCTCTCTCGTGTTGTTCTCTTCTCTCTCTCGTGTTGTTCTCTTCTCTCTCTCGTGTTGTTCTCTTCTCTCTCTCGTGTTGTTCTCTTCTCTCTCTCGTGTTGTTCTCTTCTCTCTCTCGTGTTGTTCTCTTCTCTCTCTCGTGTTGTTCTCTTCTCTCTCTCGTGTTGTTCTCTTCTCTCTCTCGTGTTGTTCTCTTCTCTCTCTCGTGTTGTTCTCTTCTCTCTCTCGTGTTGTTCTCTTCTCTCTCTCGTGTTGTTCTCTTCTCTCTCTCGTGTTGTTCTCTTCTCTCTCTCGTGTTGTTCTCTTCTCTCTCTCGTGTTGTTCTCTTCTCTCTCTCGTGTTGTTCTCTTCTCTCTCTCGTGTTGTTCTCTTCTCTCTCTCGTGTTGTTCTCCTCTTCTCTCTCGTGTTGTTCTCCTCTTCCTCTTCTCTCTCTCTCCCACTACACACCTGTAAAATAAACAAATTAATTATTGTTAAGGTCATATATAAATAGAAAATATATAATAATAAATCTGGAGCAAATGATTCCTCCAAACTATTTTTTTTTTTCCCAAGCAACATGCATACTTTGGAGGAATCAAGAAACTCCTAATGTAATTTTGGAGCAAATGATTCCTCCAAACTATTTTTTTTCCTAGCTACATACATACATACAAACTGTATATTATATAAATCATTGTGGGCAATTAGGTTATTACTATTATTTTTATTATTACTATTATTTTTATTATTACTATTATTTTTATTATTACTATTATTTTTATTATTACTATTATTTTTATTATTACTATTATTTTTATTATTACTATTATTTTTATTATTACTATTATTTTTATTATTACTATTATTTTTATTATTACTATTATTATTATTATTATTACTATTATTTTTATTATTACTATTATTTTTATTATTACTATTATTTTTATTATTACTATTATTTTTATTATTACTATTATTTTTATTATTACTATTATTTTTATTATTACTATTATTTTTATTATTACTATTATTATTATTATTACTATTATTATTATTATTTGTATTATTATTATTATTTGTATTATTATTATTTGTATTATTATTATTATTTGTATTATTATTATTATTTGTATTATTATTATTATTTGTATTATTATTATTATTTGTATTATTATTATTATTTGTATTATTATTATTATTTGTATTATTATTATTATTTGTATTATTATTATTATTTGTATTATTATTATTATTTGTATTATTATTATTATTTGTATTATTATTATTATTTGTATTATTATTATTATTTGTATTATTATTATTTTTATTATTACTATTATTATTATTTTTATTATTACTATTATTATTAATATTATTATTACTATTATTATTACTATTATTATTACTATTATTATTAATATTATTATTAATATTATTATTACTATTATTATTATTTTTATTATTATTATTGAATGTTACTGTACTTGAACATTTAATACAATCTTTGACAAAACACAAACAGCTGCTTACATTTCATAAGTTAACAGAAATAGATTGAGAAAACAATATGTAAGAACAGTACTGTACAGTCGTAGTCAAAAATAATCATCCATAGAGGGGTAACTCACCTAAGAGTTTGACAGCTGTACAATGTTTTTTTTTTTTAGCTTATAGGCTTTCCATTAAATAGGTTACCTACAATCTTTTAATTTAATAGAAGTAGCTACGAAGTATTTAAAAACAATAATATCATAATTATGTGAACGTGAAAACATTACACAGTAAATTGTTTGAGATGCCCATATGTGGATGATTATTATTGACCACAACTGTACAACATAGCAGAAGAATCAGAAGGGACAGAACCAAAAGATAGAGAACATAAGGACATGATGAGATGTTGTGACCTGTTAGAGAATTCACTTAAGGTGACAGAATTTTGTTGGTAGTAAATCTGGACCAACTGAGAGAGAGAGAGAGAATGGAAGGAAGAAAGGAATGAGAGAGAGAGAATGGAAGGAAGGAAGAAAGGAATGAATGAGAGAGAGATTGGAAGGAAGAAAGGAATGAATGAGAGAGAGAGAGAGAGAGAATGGAAGGAAGAAAGGAATGAATGAGAGAGAGAGAGATTGGAAGGAAGAAAGGAATGAATGAGAGAGAGAGAGAATGGAAGGAAGAAAGGAATGAATGAGAGAGAGAGAGAATGGAAGGAAGAAAGGAATGAATGAGAGAGAGAGAGAATGGAAGGAAGAAAGGAATGAATGAGAGAGAGAGAGAATGGAAGAATGAAGGTAAGAGAGAGAGAATGAAAGAAAGGAATGAATGAAGGAGAGAGAGAGAGAGAGAGAAAAATACAACAATGTAATTCCATACAAACTTACAGTTGTAGTAGTAGTAGTAGTAGTAGTAGTAGTAGTAGTTGTTGATGTTGTAGTAGTAGTTGATGTTGTAGTAGTAGTAGTTGATGTTGTAGTAGTAGTAGTTGATGTTGTAGTAGTAGTAGTAGTAGTAGTAGTAGTAGTTGATGTTGTAGTAGTAGTAGTAGTAGTAGTAGTAGTAGTTGATGTTGTTGTTGTTGTTGATGGAAGGAAGAACACAGTGGACAACAAACAAACAATGAAGGTTCCTCAGTCTCTTGTTACAACTCCACAACTCTGTAACAACAAATTTACAACCTATTTAATTTATGGATGAGCAAAGATATGTGAAGAAATTAATAATAACAATAATAATAATAATAATAAAAGTAATAATAATAATAATAATGTCTCTATTACAACTCAACTCTACAACTCTCTTATAATAAAATACAACCTATTTTGATGGTAAATTGGAGGGCTAGGCAAATCTTTTAGGGTCAATTCCACACTGGTATTGGTTTGTTAGCATCCCAACCAACCACACTTGAAAGGCTTCATTATTTTCCAAAAGGTGAGTATCCACATTCACAAAATCTATCCAACAGTTAGATAATAATAATAATAATAATAATACCAGTAATAATAATAATAATAATAATAATCACTGTATAGTTTGAAGCAAATCCGAGGAGTTCTTATACAAAACGAGCGAAATCATAATGAACGTGTCAGAAAATGATATCACTGGCGTCTGTACAGTGTGGGTGAATGTGTTCCCGCCATGCCTCCCGCTCCTTCCCACTACCCAGTGTTGCCAGGTGCAAGGAAATTTCTGTTTTAGGGAATTTTGAAATCTACACGGGGAAATTATATAAAGATTGTTCAAAAGTAAACAGGGAAAGTCTTACCAGAAGAAATACCAAAAAGACCGTCAATGTTCAAGAGTAAACAGGAAATTATTGAGGCATAAAGGGAAATTCTAAAGTTGAAGTTAGGGAAATTTCGTGTTTGACTCGCTCGTTTTTAGTGATTACGAGTTAACCACCAGCTTCAACACTCAGTGTTGTGAGGTTGTGGCGGGGGATGGCATCAAATGCGTTACATTAGACATTAGTAAAGCATTTGATGCCATCCCCCGCCACAACCTCACAAACAAAATATACAACACAAACATGCATAATAACACCAAAAGATGGCTGGCCAGCTTCTTGGGAGGAAGAATAGCCCATGTTACATTTGCTGGTCAGTCATCTAACATTAAAAATTTCACCAATGGTGTCCCCCAAGGCTCTGTACTCTCACCCACCCTTTTCAACCTATACATGCACGACATACCAACACCCCAGGCACCACAAATACACATAGCCTCCTACGCAGACGACATAACACTCACATGTACACACAGAAATGCAGACACAGCCACCCTCATCCTCCAACCCTACCTCAACACACTCAATGCCTGGTTCACCACAAACAGACTTAAAATAGCACCCACCAAGTCAACTGTCACCCTTCTCACCAACTGGAACGCAGAACACCGCTACACACCACACCTCACCATAAACAACACACCTATACCACACACACACACACCCAAAATACTTGGCATAACATACAATACATCCATGACATTCAAACAACATATTACGACCATCAAAAACAAATGCATGCAAAGACTTAAAGCCCTCAGATCACTTGCCAGCACAACATTCGGACATAACAAGGAAACCACAACCACAGTATACAAACAATATATTCGATCAGTGATGGACTATGCAAGCCCTGCCTGGGCTTCAAACCTCACTGAGACTCATCACAACACCCTTCAAACCATACAGAACAGAGCCCTAAAGACAATCACAGGCTGCACAGCTACCACACCCACAGACCACCTACACTACGAAACCAAAGTCCTCAAAATCAAGGATCACCTTGACTTGAGAGGCACACAAACACTCGCTGCAGCCTCCACAAACCCACACCATCCACTACACTACATGGCACAACACCCACACATGCCAAGGAACATCAAAACAACACCCAGTACACGATACCATACACAAATACTATCATCTCTTACACCCTGCCCACCCCAAACCAATCTCCAGAAACACATCCATACTCAAATCACTCATCAATCCATCCAAACACTCAAAAACAACACTCAGCTGCATGCACGACCTCCTGACATCCACCCATCCGAATCCTCCCTTCCCCGTGAGGACAGAGTCCACCTGGCCAGGCTGCGGTGTGGCCATCACCCGGCCCTTCTGACTTATCAGAAGAGGCTGGATGGAGCCATTGTGGATGCCTGTCCGGGATGTAACACAGCACCCCATTCTATTAAACACATCATTGAAGACTGCAACGCACACAACCACACTCGCCAACAACACAACATACACTCTCTGAGGGCACTGTGGGAAAGCCCGGTTCAGGCCATGACCTTCCTCAGGAGCTCGGGGCTGCTCGGCCAGACAGCTTGAGGAACTTCAACAACAACAACACTCAGTCATGCCAGGTGGTGCATTTACAAAATGGAAGGCCATTTCCTTCGATATAAACAAGGAAGTTATTTCTCGGAAAGAGAAAGGAGAAGGAAACACCAGCGTATGGTTAATAAAAGAAAACAAACGATGATCACGCACTATCTCCCCCCCTACCACCTCCACCAAACTTATAATACATACAATACGACACAAGATATTATGAAAAAAAAATAAATAAATAAATAAATAAATAAAAAAAATAAAAATATAAAAACAATGGCCTGGGGAGTCTATTATAAAAAGGAAAAAAAAAATTACAAATATGAATTAAAAAAAAAAAAAAATGATAGTGTTTTAATGGTGTCAATATAAGTCCCGTACCCTTGTCATGAAAACTTCAATATGTACACTCGCGGTCAGAAATTGTGTCCCGATCCCCTGGCAAGATGAATCGCAAACAGCCTGGCTTTGAACAATAACTGTGCGTCTCCCTACAACACACATTGGTTCCAATCATCAAAGCTTGGCTGGTTGCAATTCATCGTGCCAAGGGATCAGGACAAAAATTTTGTTTATATAAAAACAATTTATTATATAAATAATTTTTTTTTTTTATATGTTACTGGACTGGAAGACCTACATCACACCACAACTGCTCGTTGCCTGGTTCGACCCCGAAAAGGATGCGAGGAGAGACCAAGACCTGGTCGGTTTTTGAGTGTACAGTGTGTTATGAAGCTCCAGATTCCCTCTTTAAAACATATTGGGCCGTCTGTACCAATCAAGGATCATTACAAGTTTACAAGATAGCCAATCCTTGAGTGTTGTGGTTTTGACGTAGGTTTCTCAAAGAGTATATATAGCGAGAAAAGCCGGTGCTCAATGTCATTCTTCCAGCATTCCTCAAATTTAATTGTTCTGTGTGAGGCCCATTTCTCTCCCTTCTGTAACTGGACTAATTGTATCAGACTGGCATTAATTCGGTTAAGTATTATTGTTACTATAAAAAAAAAATTTATATAAACTTTTTTTTATATAAATTTTTTTATATAAATTTTTTTTATATAATTTTTTTTTTATATAAAGTTTTTTTATATAATTTTTTTTTTATATAAAGTTTTTTTATATAATTTTTTTTTTATATTAAGTTTTTTTATATAAAAAATTTTGTATATAAAAAAATTTTTATATAAAAAAATTTTTATATAAAAAATTTTTTATATAAAAAATTTTTTATATAAAAAATTTTTTATGTAAAAATATTTTTATATAAAAATTTTTTATATAAATTTTTTTTATATAAATGTTTTTATATATACATTTTTTTTATATAAAATTTTTTATATAAAATTTTTTATATAAAATTTTTTATAGAAATTTTTTATATAAAATTTTTTTTATATAAAATTTTTTTTATATAAATATTTTTTTTATATAAAAAAAAATTTTATATAAAATTTTTTGTATATAAAAATTTTTTTATATAAATTTTTTTTTAAATAAAATTTTTTTTATATAAAATTTTTTTTATATAAAATTTTCTTTATATAAATTTTTTTTTATATAATTTTTTTTTTATATAAAATTTTTATATAAAATTTTTATATAAAATTTTTTTTATATAAAAATTTTTTTATATAAAATTTTTTTATATAAAATTTTTTTTATATAAATTTTTTTTATATAAAATTTTTTTTATATAAAAAATTTTTTATATAAAATTTTTTTTTATAAAAAATTTTTTATATAAAATTTTTTTATATAAAAATTTTTTATATAAAAATTTTTTTATATAAAATTTTTTTTATATAAAAAATTTTTTATATAAAATTTTTTTATATAAAAATTTTTTATATAAAAAAATTTATATAAAAAAAATTTTATATAAAAAAATTTATATAAAAAAAAATTATATAAAAAAAAGTTTATATAAATTTTTTTTTTTAATTATAAAATATAAAATTATTTTTATATAAAATTATATAAAATTTTTTTTACATAAAATTTTTTTACATAAATTTTTTTTTATATAAATTTTTTTTTATATAAAATTTTTTTTATATAAATTTTTTTTTATATAAATTTTTTTTATATAAAAAAATTTGTTATATAAATTTTTTTTATATAAAATTTTTTTTATATAATTTTTTTTTTATATAAATTTTTTTTATATAAAAATTTTTTTTTATATAATTTTTTTTATATAAATTTTTTTTATATAAAAAATTTTTATATAAAATTTTTTTTTATATATAATTGTTTTTATATAAAAAAATTTTATATAAAATTTTTTTATATAAAAAATTTTTATATAAAATTTTTTTATATAAAAAATTTTTATATAAAATTTTTTTATATAAAAAAATTTTTATACAAAAAAATTTATATAAAAAAATTTTTATATAAAAAAATTTATATAAAAAAATTTTTATATAAAAAAATTTATATAAAAAAAATTATATAAAAAAAAGTTTATATAAATTTTTTTTTTTAATTATAAAATATAAAATTATTTTTATATAAATTTTTTTTTATATAATTTTTTTTATTTAAATTTTTTTTATATAAAAAATTTTTTATATAAAATTTTTTTTATATAAAATTTTTTTATATAAAATTTTTTTTATATAAAATTTTTTTTATATAAAATTTTTTTTATATAAAATTTTTTTTATATAAAAATTTGTTTATATAAAAAAATTTTTATATAAAATTTTTTTATATAAAAATTTTTTTATATAAAAAATTTTTTATATAAAAATTTTTTATATAAACATTTTTTTATATAAAATTTATTTTTATATAAAAAAAATTTTATATAAAATTTTTTTTATATAAACTTTTTTTTATATAAAATTTTTGTATATAAAAATTTTTGTATATAAAAATTTTTGTATATAAAAATTTTTGTATATAAAAAATTTTTTATATAAAAAATTTTTTATATAAAAAATTTTTTATATAAAAAATTTTTTATATAAAATTTTTTTATATAAAATTTTTTTTATTTAAATTTTTTTTATTTAAATTTTTTTTATATAAAAATTTTTTTATATAAAATTTTTTTTATATAAAATTTTTTTTATAAGGTTTGAATAACTGTGCGTCTCCCTACAACACACATTTGTTCGAATCATCAAAGCTTGGCTAGCTGCGATTCATCGTCCCAAGGGATCAAGACACAATTTCTGACCGCGAGTGTACTAACAAAACATATCATACAAACAGAACACACATCCTTGCAACATCAGGAGTCAATGGAGGCTTTGTTTGGCAATTCTTCATACTCTATGTTTAGTATTCAACAACAACAACAACATAAGCCAAGTGTACAGTCATCCAAAGAAGATTATGATTATGGTCGGGTTTTCAAAGTGGTCTGTCTGGTCATTAGTATATTCTTGATCCATGCAAACTATTCCAAGCAAATGATTCCTCCATGCAAACTATTCTAAGCAAATGATTCCTCCATGCAAACTATTCCAAGCAAATGATTCCTCCATGCAAACTATTCCAAGCAAATGATTCCTCCATGCAAACTATTCTAAGCAAATGATTCCTCCATGCAAACTATTCCAAGCAAATGATTCCTCCATGCAAACTATTCCAAGCAAATGATTCCTCCATGTAAACTATTCCAAGCAAATGATTCCTCCATGTTAACTATTCCAAGCAAATGATTCCTCCATGTAAACTATTCCAAGCAAATGATTCCTCCATGCAAACTATTCCAAGCAAATGATTCCTCCATGTTAACTATTCCTAGCAAATGATTCCTCCATGTTAACTATTCCCAGCAAATGATTCCTCCATGTAAACTATTCCCAGCAACAGACCACCAAGTGCTACTTCTCCCCATATTCTTCCATACACTTTTGTACGTTTTTTTTTATTTTTTTTTATAAATTCCTGCGGCACATATTCGTGTATCTTACACACACACACACACACACACACACACACACACACACACACACACACACACACACCTACACACACCTACACACACAACTGAACTGGGATATTGTGCTGAACGGACGTGCTTGAGACAGCTCCGGTGTTGAGTGCACTCTTTTGTCTGAGCCTCTACACACTGAACATATCTTGCATATAAGAGGGAAGTTTAGACACCTGGCAACATCAGAGGCTTATTGCTGGAGCGAAATGTGTATCTAGAGTGACTTTATTGAAGGTAACTCTTGAGAACATTATCGTATTGATTTGACTGTCGGTAGTAAACAAACAGCTGTGGCAACTCGAATACCTACCCACCAACTCGAGACCTTGAATCCAGAGATCATACAGACAGTATAATGGCACAGGAGCAAGGGTCAGGATTGGAGAATCTAGTGAAGACAAAGGTAGAAGAAGAACTTGCGAATATTACTAGTATTATTGAAGCGAAGGAAACCAGGAGTGTGAGCAAGACGGTCAAGGATGTGGCAGCCGTGATATTGCCTGGCCTGGCTAACATTATAGCAGTAGCTGTGGCCACGGCAGTATCCAGTGTCATCAAAGAATTTAATGATAGGCTGGAGAGTAAGGCAGCCGAAATGCAGCGGATATCCCTCCTTAACACATTTGAAAATGACAAGCTGGAGCAGTACAGTCGACGGGAAAACCTGCGTATTTCTGGGCTGGAGGAAGAGGATGATGAAACCGAGGAAGTGCTCGAAGCCAAAATCATTGAACTTGCTCAGGATATTGGAGTGAAGATCAAGTCGAATGACATATCGTTTGCTCACCGTATGGGGCGGAACAGAGAAGAAGGTAGGCCCGTGATTGTGAGACTTTGCCATAGGAAAAAAAAGAATGAAATAGTGATCAACAAGAAAAAGCTTAAAGAAAAACATAGAAAGGTGTATGTAAACGAGGATTTAACCTCGTTGAGGGCTAGAATGATAAGTGTAGTAAAGGAGCATGAAGCAGTGAAAAATGTGACCACAAGAGATGGGAGCATTTTAGCCTGGCTCAATAGTGGAGGCAGACCTGTGGTTGTAAATAATCCTTTTGATTTACATAAGGTGGGAATTGCCTCTCCCGACTGGAGGAAGCTTAATTTGGATCACTTAATCAAGTGCTAGGATAGTGCTGGTGCACAGCATAGACCTGGGCACAATGTTGCCCATGCTCCACTTCAAAGAAGACCTATACCGTGTGGTCCACACGAATTATATCTTGATGTGTTGTCTCTCAACGTTTGTGGCATTAGGTCTAAGTTTTTATCAGCTGAATTTGTAAGATATATCCAAAGTTATAGTATACTTTGTGTTTGTGAAACGAAATGTGATGATACTGATATGGTTAATGTGAAGGAGGAAATGGAAAATATTGGTTATGACATTGTATTTAAAAACAGACGTAAATTAAGCAGGTATAAATCTGGAGGTTTGCTTATTGCAGTCAGGAAGAATATGAACCTTAAGTGGAGGCAAATTAGCACCAAATATGAGTCCTTACTCACAATTAAAATTGATAAAGATAGTTTAGGCTCAGATACAGATTTGTTGGTAAGTTGTGTTTATATTCCACCTTCTCACTCAAGGTATGGCAAAGTGGAGCATTTTGACGAACTGGATAATTTTTTACTTTCTTTTACTAAGGATGACTACATGCATATACTTTGTGGGGACTTTAATGCCCATACTCTAACTATGCCCGATGTTGCTGTTGGTGACAGGGATAATGAGCATGTGTCTGTTGAGGTAGTACCTTATACAAATTTAATTGGCATAAGTGAGAAGAGGGCAAACCAGGATGTAACCCCGGATAGGAATTCTTATGGAAGAAAACTGGTGGACATATGTAGAAATCATCAAGTGTATATTTTTAACGGAAGAATGGGGAAGGACGACGGTGTTGGTAAACCTACAACCATACATGATACAACCATAGATTATTTTTTGGGTTCACCAACAATAATGCAGCGTATAGTGGATTTTATGGTACTTGATTATGATCCATTGTTATCTGATGTCCATTGTGGATTACATACTAAAATAAGGTTTATAGGGTCAAGTATGATCACCCAAGTACACACAAATGTCGGTGAAGCAGCCCAGGATAAGGTTAGGCCAGGAAAATGGAATCTGGAGAAGAAGATTGATTATGTGAGGAATATTGATGTAGGTAAGGTAAATGGGCTGATTGCAAGGATGAATAACCTTTCAGTGGAGTGTATTAACCAGGAGCTAACACGAATCTTGATTCAGCCTGCTTATTTAACTTTCGCACAATTTAAGAAAAGAACATATGTTAAAAAGACCAACAATGCTTCTTTAAAAGGTTATGATAGACAAAGCTGGAAATCTAGGAGAGATTACCACAGAGCCAGACATAAATATCACTTGCACAGGAACAGGGAAAATTTTAACAGCATGATTATGGAAAGTAAGAGATACAAAGGAAATTTAAAAAGAGTTAGGAATAAAGAGAGAGATAAATTGATTGAGGAACTCGGAAAATTTAGACACAGTGACCCTAAAGTATATTGGAAAATACTAAAGGGTCAGAAAAAAACGTGCAAGATCCCTATTGTGCTTAATGATTTTTATACCCATTTTACACAGCTAGCCAGTGATGATAATAGTAATGATGTTGAGGCAGATGCTGTACGAGTGGAAAATAACGATCAAACTGACCCCTCCCCTATACTGAACGATCCTATAACCAAGGAAGAGGTAGAAAGAAATATTAAGAAATTAAAAAACAACAAATCCCCGGCAACTGATTTGATATTAAATGAATATATAAAAAGTACCCAATATATTCTCTGTCCCTTGTATGTTAAGTTCTTTAACAAAATTCTTGATACTGGTGTCTGGCCATCTGAGTGGTTGGTTGGTACTATAGTACCCCTTTATAAAAATAAGGGGGACATAAAAGATACCAATAACTATCGCGGTATTACTTTACTTAGTTGTATGGGGAAACTGTTCACCTCAATACTCAATGAGAGACTTGGTCAATATGCTGATGTTATGAACACAATTAGTGAGGCACAAGCAGGATTTAGGCAAGGCTACTCCACATTGGATCATATTTTTGTGTTGAAATGTGTAATAGATTTGTTTCTTTGGAAAAAAAGGAAACTTTTCTGTTTGTTTGTGGACTACAAGGAGGCTTTTGATATGGTATGGCGGGAAGGGCTGTGGTTCAAGTTGGTGAAAGAAAAGGTTAATGGTAAAATACTTAACGTAATAAGAAATATGTATAATAACATAAAAAGTTGTGTAATGTTAAACCAACAAATTTCAGACACCTTTAAGTGTGATGTGGGAGTAAGGCAAGGTGAAAACCTATCGCCTATGCTTTTTGCCTATTATGTTAACGATATAGAGAGCAATTTAATTGAACAAGGATGCAACTATGTAAATTTTGGTGATGAATTCCTAAACTCATATCTAAAACTATTTGTTTTAATATACGCAGATGATACTATTATTTTATGTGATAATGAAGAAAGAATGAATAAGGTATTGACTTCTCTGTATGATTATTGTAATGACTGGAAATTAAGGCTTAACTGTAATAAATCTAAAATAGTTGTGTTTAGCAGGGGGAGAACTCGCATAGATAATATTAATTTTCACTTTGGTTCCGATAACATAGAGGTAGTTTATGATTATAAGTATCTTGGTGTATTGTTTAATTATAATGGTAGGTTTCACAAAGGAGAGATGGAACTAACAGAACAGGCCACAAGAGCCATGTACTCAGTAGTAGGTAAGTGTAGAAAGTTTGATTTGCCAGTCGATTTACAAATTGATATATTTAGTAAAATGGTATTACCAATACTGACGTATGCATGTGAAATTTGGGGTCATTATATTGTGAGAGAGAGTGAGTTACTGTATATGAAATATTTAAAACAGATACTGTGTGTTCATAAAAATACGTGTAATGACATGGTTTACGGTGAACTTGGAGTGTTTCCTCTTGACATTCACATAAAAAGCAGAATGGTTGGGTATTGGGCAAGAATAATCTTAGGTAAGGATACCAAATTGTGTCATGTAATGTATCAATGCTTATTGCAACTGGACAGGTCAGGGATTTACACCTCCCCATGGATACTATGTATTAAAAATATCCTTAATGAGTGTGGTATGTCAGGATTATGGTTGTCTCAACAGTTACCTAACACAATATGGATTAAAAAAGCTGTAGAATTAAGGTTGAAAGACCAATGGATTGCTAAGTGGAGGGCCAACATAACAACAAAATTGATATGCTGCAACTATAGGATATTTAAGTTTGATTATGGTATTGAACAGTACCTTGTTAAGCTGCAAAAGAGAAATAGAATTATCGTAACTAAACTTAGAACTTGCAATAATAGATTACCTGTGAATGTTGGCAGACAGGTTGGTGTAAATAGGGACGATGGTGTATGTAGTAAGTGTGATGCTGGTAACATTGCTGATGAATTTCATGTTCTATTTGTTTGTACTAATGAAGAAATAATGAGGTTACGTCAAAAATATATACCAAATTATTATATAAGAAGGCCTACGAATTTTAATTACATGTTGTTAATGCAAAATACAAATATAAATGTTCTGAAGAATTTTTCCATGTTTGTTAGATCAGTTCTGAGAATGTTCAGATGAGTCATGTCATATGCATAATTGTTATGGATTATATTGGTAGAGAAAAAATATTATTTTATATGTGGATGTTGCTGGATGTGTAGATAATAATGTATGTGTTGATAATATCGTATATTGTATGTGTGGATAATACTATCTGTGTGTAAAATATTGTATGGTGGATGTGTATACGGTGTTGTATATGAAGATAATATTGTGAGAGCAGACTGCATTGTATTCAATTGTACGTGTGGATAATATTGTGTGAGTAGATAATATTGTATGTGTGGAAAATATTGTATATGTATGTGAATGTGTACTTGATGATGTATGTGTAGATGGTATAGTGTGTGCAGATTGCATTACATATAGAGACAGTAGTATATATGTATATGTTACTGTATAATATGTTCATAAATTGCAAGTGGATACAGTAATACTGTACTGTAATTTTATAGTTAGGCCCAAATATGAATGTATACTGGGGCTGTGCTCCATACTTTCCTGTGAAAGTCTCAGCGATTAAATAAATTCAATTCAATTCAATTCAATTCAAACACCTACACCTACACTCGCCCATAATACTCACCATCACCACTGTTATATTATTACTACACCTTCATACTCCTACCTTTCCTATAGTTACCACTGTATTACACCATAGACAACACTCTAGCCTTACAAACAATATCTTCCCCCCCATCACTTAATTAAGGAGGAAATTCGGTGTTGGTAATTCTGGAGCAACTGAATCCTCCAAACTATTCCAAGCAACAACAGAACACAATTAATTTTGTTCTTCTGGTCCTGTTTCCTGACATACTTTGGAGGAATCAAGGCACTCCAATGTAACAAAAGTGAATTACCCACTTAATGCTGTCATTCCCTCACACCCACTACTTGCTCATTACATAACATCACCTCACAATCACCTTATGTCCCACCTTTCTCACTTAATGTACAGCCACCAGCAGAAATTCAAGTCCAACTCATGTACTTAATAATGTTAATATAACCAGATAGTTGCATTCTGTACCAGTTTTTATTCCAACAACATACATAATTTACCATATGAGAACTATATTATATATCTCTGTATTAAAATTGTATTACAACATTACTATAGTTAATACATACGTAGGTGGAAATGAAGAGAACTAATTTATACTGCCAACTGTACACTCTTGGTTCCGACCAGGAGTACAGTCAGCAGCATAAGTTGGCTTCATTTCCACATGTGTATGTATTACCTATAGTAATGTTGTTGTAATACAATTTTAATACAGAGATGACAGATATAGTTCTCATATGGTAAATTACGTATGTTGTTGGAATAAAAACTGGTACAGAATGCAACTACTTGGACTAATTAGCAATATTAAGTACACGAGATTGACGGAAATATATGCTGCTGACTGTACCTGAAGGCCTCCCAGAAGAAAAAACTCACATGGAACCCTGCAGCAGAGTCAGCCTTCAGTGAGGTGAAAAATAGGCTGTCTGACTACACCTTCTCTGTGTAACCCTACCTACTTACACACCTACATCCATATATAGGCTGTCTGACTACACCTTCTCTGTGTAACCCTACCTACTTACACACCTACATCCATATATAGGCTGGCTGACTACACCTTCTCTGTGTAACCCTACCTACTTACACACCTACATCCATATATAGGCTGTCTGACTACACCTTCTCTGTGTAACCCTACCTACTTACACACCTACATCCATATATACTAATGATGTATCCAATGACACCAACAGCAGGACCGTCTTCAATCCACTTTGTTGTACCAGGCTTCAAATTGACCCCCCCACCCTCGTCTCCCTCCATCTGAAAAACACATTTAATTAAGGGGGTGCGGGAGTAGGGGGACAGGCTTGGGAGGGGGGTTAAGGGGGTGCGGGAGTAGGGGGACAGGCTTGGGAGGGGGGTTAAGGGGGTACAGGAGTAGGGGGACAGGCTTGGGTGGGTTAGGGGTGTGTGGGAACAGGTTACAGGCTTAGGGGGGTGCAGGAATAGGTGGAGAGGCTTGGGGGAGGGTTAGGGGTATGCGGGAATAGGGGACAGGCTTTCTACCCCGCCCCCAAGCCTGTCCCCCTATTCCCGCACCCCCCAAGGCTGTCCCCTACTCCCGCACCCCCTTAATTCATTCTACCTATGTATGTTATCATTTTGATATGCCTTATACATGATGAGGGATTTATAATTTATATCAATCAATCAATATATATATATATATATATATATATATATATATATATATATATATATATATATATATAAATCAGCTTCACACACCTTATACCAACTCTTTGTACAATTCATTCAGTAAATATGGAAAGAATTATATACCGTTATTGTGTACGGTTTTTCTACCTTCATTACCCACTTATTTAGACCATTCTAAGACTATTTTATTCTATGGCATTTCCTCCACAAATTTCCAAGATAGGGCATATTCAAATGGGGCATTTTGAAATTTGCCTGACCTTACCTAACCTAACCTAGACCGCATCAGACTACCGGGACCTAACCTGGGCAGACTACCGGGATATAACCGTGGTAAAGTACAGGAAATGACCGGGGCAAAATACTGGGACCTAGCCGGATCTGGCAACACTGCTACAAAACAGTAATTCTTTCAATAAATACCGATAATTCCTCCAAACTATTCCAAGCAACACAACACTATTATTTTTGTTCTTCTGGTCCTGTTTCCTGGCATACTTTGGAGGAATCAAGGCACTCCAATGTACCAAAAAAGAATTACCACCTTAATGGACCCTGTGTGTGATGTAGTAAGAAAATTGGAGGTTAGTGAGTGCTTCAAACATTGCCACCAAACACACACACACACACACACACCTATATGCAAGGAGCTTGTTTTGTGGCATAGTCAGGAGGAATCAGAAGCCTCCAAACACACACACACACACACACACACTCTCTCCCTCCAACACACACACCTATATGGAAGGAGTTTGTTTTGTGGAATAGTTTGGAGGAATCAGAAGCCTCCAAACACACACAGACACACCTATATGGAAGGAGTTTGTTTTGTGGAATAGTTTGGAGGAATCAGAAGCCTTCAAACACACACACACACACCTATATGGAAGGAGTTTGTTTTGTGGAATAGTTTGGAGGAATCGGAAGCCTTCAATTTACCAACATGATAATCTCACTTTAATTTATTAATTAATTACCGTGACACACTCCATTGGCGGCTGTTTGGCGGCTGAGCCGGGCTGACACACTACATTGGCCGCATTGGCGGCTGTGTGTAGGTACTGGCGGCTTTGTGGCGGCTGACACACTCCATTGGCGGCTGTGTGTAAGTACTGGCGGCTGTTTGGCGGCTGTGTATAGATGAATCAAGCCGCCACTTACATACATTCTGTAACAATACATTATTAAGAGGTTATTTGAATGACACCACTGCCTGTGTATCTTGGCCGCCACACAGCCATTGGCGGCTGGGTGGCGGTGACGGCTGGGACGGTGAGCCAGCCGCCGCCGCCATTAACACACTCACAAATTGATCTATGTAATCAGAAACTATTATGGTGGTATTCAAGAACATCCGTGGTGTATACGATGGTGTGGTACTGTACGACGGCTCTGTTGTTTGTCCATGGACCCATCGTATCGGTACCATGCATAGTATACACCACGAACTTCTTGAATAGCATATGAACAGACGACTTCGACTTACCTCTGAGTCTCTATAGTAAATACTAAACACAATACCTTAGATTATCAAAATGTTTACCATAGATTTCCTTAAATTATCAAAAGTTTACCTTAGATTTCCCCAGATATAATGGGTTTGTAGCTCTGTGGTTGAATGCCGATTTTCCTTAGATGGTCAAAATATTACCTTAAATAGCCCAAAATTACGATACTCTGAAGTAATTACCTTAAGAATGAAAACACTGGTAATGGCCGAGACAGGCAGGGTTGCAAAGCCGACATGCCCAAAGTAAATATATAACATCCAAGATAATTAATTATTGTTTTAAATATATTATTTTAATTAAAATTAGTATAATAACTACATTTTTATTTTTTCCTTCTAAGGTCAAACGAGTACGTAAGTTCTAAATTATCATTATATATATAACTAGACCGTGATATATAACATCCAAGATTATTAATTCTTTTTGGGATATATTATTTTAATTAAAATTAGTATAATAATTATATTTTTAATTTTATACTCTTATTTATTTCTACTTAACTCATAATAAATAAATAAAATAATAATAAATAAATAAAATAATATAGTGAATTGCCGACCTGCACAAAGTATCGTACGTATACGACTGACTAAATTATCGATTTTTCAGATTATGGTACGCTGTATTAATCAATTATGGTACTATTATTTTACTACTATTACTAATATTATTGTACTACTATTACTACTATTACTATTACCAATATTACTACTACTACTACCACCACCAATACTACTACTACTACTACTACTACTACCATAACCACTACTACTACTACCAATATTATTACTACTACTATCAGCACCAATATTACCACTACTACCACCACCAATATTACTACTATTACTTTTACCAATACTACTACTACTACTACTACTACTACTACTACCACTATTACCACTATCCACCGATATTACTATTACTACTACCAATACAACACTGAATTATCGTACGCATGGCAACTCTTCAACGTTTTTCGACTGGCAATCAAATGACGACATTTATTTTATTATTTATCGAATTTATCATCTATATCATTATTCCCTCGCTTCCCACAGTGTGATATACCGATAGATAAATATATAAACTATATCTCATAGCCACATGGACTTACCTAAGCTTCCAATATTTGAATAATTACGATAATACGCAAGGTTCCCAGACACCACCGCCATATTTAAAACGAGCGGGCAAATGCTGTTTTTATATATTATTTTTCTCTTCTATTTCTTATCTATCACTCCCCACGGTGGGTCACGTGGCTAAATTAATCTATTATCTACACATAAAAATTAGAATGAACTTACCTAAGGCTGTAATTAATGATTACTGAGTCGATAATTGACAACCACTCACCTGCGTCAAACCGCGTTAAAATGGCGCCACACATGCGTAACCTTACGTAACGAATCTTCTAAGTTGCCAGATCCTGTTGGCAATGAACCCTATGATCTAACATCAGTTTTTCCATTTTAATATAAAAACTACGATGTTAATTCGTCGGGTTTGTCTTAAATTAACGACTATTTACTAAAATACAATTTCTCAGATACTAAGAGCTGCTGTTGATTGGTTATTTATTTAGATATTTACCATTCTAATTAGCCACATCACGTACTAATACATTTTGATTTTGAGTTGGTAATAATAAGTTAGGTTAGTTAGGTTTTGTCCGAATCATCTCCTACTGACCTTCGTATATACATTTATTTGAATTATTCACTAACCACTATTTGTACGCAAATCATTTTAATTTGTTACCCTAGATAAATTTTTACGCAAAGCTGCTATAGTAAAAAAATAACGAATTCGTAATGTTTTAATGTCAATATTTAAACCCACGTCAATCTAGTTAGCAGAATCGGACCGTGAGATTTATTCTTTTTTTCTAACATTTCTAACGCCTTCCCATTCTCTAATCAAAAACCTTCCCATTTTCTATGACTTTTAAGGACCGACTATTTTAAAATTTAATATATTTTTAATGATGGACTATTTTAAAACCCAATATATTTAAATCCTTCGTTTTCTGTTCAGTCAACCGCCGACTCGAGCCTCGTTATAATGTTTTACACCTTTTAAAATGAAGTTGGAGGACGGAGGAAGCCTTAAATTGACCACAGGATGAAGCAAAAAGGAATTGGAGGACGAAGCAAGCCTTAAATTGACCACAGGACGAAGGAAAAGGGAGACAGGAGCAATTTATAACGGGGTACTTGAGAGTCAGACACACACTCTCTCTCTCTCTCTCTCTCTCTCTCTCTCACACACGGACACTCATTCTCTCTCTCTCTCTCTCTCTATTCGTTGGCTCCGGCAAACAGTAATGCCAATTTGACCAATTTTCGGCTAGATCTAGCGGATTTGAAAATTATCTAGCGGGAAAAATATTGAAATTTACAAGCGGATTTTACAAGAGGATTTTACAAGAGGATTTTACAAGAGGATTTTACAAGAGGATTTTACAAGAGGATTTGAAAGGCCAATCTAGCGGAAAATTGTAAGAGCCTTTCCTAACGGATTTTCTTGACTAGTCTAGCGGATTACAAAAATTTGAGTTGGCATCACTGCAGTTAACAGTTAAGGGGGTGCGGGAGTAGGGGACAGGATTGGGGGGGGACTAGGGGGGTGCGGGAGTAGGAAGACAGGCTTGCGGGGGGTTAGGGGGGTGCGGGAGTAGGAAGACAGGCTTGGGGGGGGGTTAGGGGGGTGCGGGAGTAGGAGACAGGCCTGGGGGGGGGGTTAGGGGGGTGCGGGAGTAGGGGACAGGCTTGGAGGGGTTTAGGGGGGTGCGGGAATAGGGGGACAGGCTTGGGGTGGGTAGAAAGCCTGTCCCCTATTCACGCACCCCCCTAACCCCCCCAAGTCTGTCCTCCTACTGCCGCACCCCCCTACCCCCCCCCCCCCAGCCTGTCCCCTACTGCCGCACCCCCCTAACCCCCCCTAGACTGTCCCTCTACTCCAGCACCTCCCCTACCGTACACACACACACACACATACTCCCGCCAGGTCTCCAAAAATCGCTCTATTTCACTTACTCCCTACGTCTAAACTACAATGCCTAGAAACTTAAATTTAGTTTTGTTCTAAGCAGCAACTCTTCCTCTTTCGAATGAGACCAACCCCAGCTCTCTATGACTCCTGGGTACAAAGATATCATGTGAAGAAAAGACATGTAACTTTTGGCCAGAGAGCGAGGTGTGTCAGTCCTGGGTTGGGGCGGACAGTTATTATTATTATTACTATTATTATTAAATGTCCCCCTACTCTCGCACCCCCCTAAACCCCCCCCCCCTCCCTCAAGCCTGCCCCCTACTCCCGCACACATTAAAATCCCCAAAACCCAAGGCAGAGGTGCATCAAATGGAAAGCGAGAACATATTTGCAACACTGTCAGCCATCACGCCAAACATTTACAACACTGACTGAGTACGGCTATCCCATTGCCACTCTGCTGGCTATAGCCCAGTCCCAAAAATATCCGCCAAAAGTGGCTATATATTCTCGGTATTGACATTTTGGTGAAGTGTGTAGCCTGGTATAGCCTATGTATGTACTGTATATGTATTTATGTATGTGCAGCCTGGTATATATATGTATGTATGTGCAGCCTGGTGTATGTAATGTATATGTATGTACAACCTGTACAGACTGCTGGCTACGTTGTCAACACCTCTTACTGCTGGGTGGTGGTGGTGGTGGTGGGAAGGACAATAACGCTTGGCTTATATCCATAAAACCAACCATGGGATAATCTTTGAAATAGTTTCATTCTCTTTCCCACCTCATTTTACCCTGGAGAGGTTATTCAGAGCCATTCGTTGTGGTTTGTAAGCACCCAAAGGAAAGAATGTTAGCCGTGTTAATGACTTCTGGGTGAATTATTCAGTGATCATTATTATCTAACTGTTGTATAGATTTTGCGAATACGGATACTCACCAAATTCATTAATTAATTCACCCAGGAGTCATTAACACGGCTAATACTCTTTCGTTTGCGTGCTTATACAAACCAATACCAACCACTGTGGAATGGACCCTATGTGTGTGAAGCCATATATATATATATATATATATAATAATACTTACTTACCTTTGGCCAGCAACATCTTGACATGAGAAGCATACAAACACTTGCTGCTGCAGCCTCCACAAACCCACACCATCCACTACACTACGTGGTAAAACACACACACACCCACACCCACATGCCAAAACACACACACCCACACCCACTTGCCAAAACACACACACCCACACCCACATGCTAAAACACACACACCCACACACACAATTTAGAGACCAGAGGACGAAACAGACCAAAACACCCACACACAGACCAAAACACACACCCACACACACAATTTAGAGACCAGAGGACGACACAGACCAAAACACACCCACACACACAGACCAAAACACACACCCACACACACAAATTAGAGACCAGAGGACGAAACAGACCAAAACACACCCACACACATGCCAAAACACACCCACACACATGCCAAGGAACATCAAACCAAAAACCCCCAGTACACAATACAACAAACCAGTTTACTTAGTACAAAGGCATATAATAATGATGATTCCTTTCTATAGTGGTAAATAAATAATATACACAGTACAATGAAATTCACCCATTTATTTATTATAAACATTAAGGTGATAATTCTTTTTTGTTATATTGGAGTGCCTTGATTCCTCCAGAGTATGCCAGGAAACAGGACCAGAATAGCAAATATAATGGTGTTCTGTTGTTGCTTGGAATAGTTTGGAGGATTCAGTTGCTCCAGATTTACCAACACAAAACTTACCCCTTAAGATGATATTCTCTTGGTGGGAAATTGGAGGACTACCCACTCACCACCCACTCACTACCCACTACTCACTACACTACCCATACACTACCCACTCCTCCAAACTATGTCAGGAAACAAACCAATCACATCAATATTACTATAGTCAAACCAGAATATACTGAGCCCTAGGGTGGGGTCCGGATTAAGAGCGGCATTGCCAAATCATCACCAAAACAAACCCATATCGTTAAAATTTTAATGCATAAGCCAATTTGTAGTAGCTGTAAGTATTCAATATATAATACAATGTTAAAAAGAAGTATTTATAATGATGAGTTAGGTTCATTATAAGTATATTTATAACAACTCTATACAACATGTGACATGCTATTGTGTACATGTTGCCACATTTCCTGTGACAAAGTGTTAATGGTGGGTGAAGGAGGTGTGTACTCATACATATCAGTCACCTGGTCATTCTCACACCAACCACTATGGACCACACATCTCCCAAGTGCGTCGGTGTTCTCCACAGCTAAGCCAAGGAAATTATTTATAATGTAAATAGATATTTCCTCCATGAGAAGGCCAATAGAGGACCCCTATTAGATCCCTCTCAGTCAGTTGCTGGTACAGCGAAGGCAACCCCATTAAATTTATCACAGAGAATGTTGAATACCATGTGGGTATGTTTTGGTGATGATTTGGCAACGCCGCTCTTAATCCTCGACCCTACCCGAAGGCTCAGTATATTCTGGTTTGACTATAGTGTTGTGGTAAATAATATACAGAGTCCAATTATAATTATATAGACTAAGATGAGATTCTCTTGGTGGTAAATTGAAGGACTACCCACTCACTACACTACCCACCCATCCACTACCCACTCACTACACACCCACTACACTCACCACTCATCCACTACCCACTCACCACCCATCTACTACACACCCACTACCCACTCACCACACACTCTTCCAAACTATGTCAGGATGGTATTGCCTGGGTGACCGAAGCCGTTCCCAGGTTCTCGTGCCCCAAAATAGGGCGGGGGGATGTTGTGATGGTTTGGCCCCCATAGCTTCCTTCCTTGGGAGACATATAAGAAGAGGCTGGATGGAACCATTGTAGATACCTGTCCAGGATGTAACACAACACCTCATTCTATTAAACACATTATTGAAGACTGCAACGCACACAACCACACTCGCCAACAACACAACATACACTCTCTGAGGGCATTGTGGGAAAGCCCGGTTCAGGCCATGACCTTCCTCAGGAGCTCGGGGCTGCTGGGCCAGACACCTTGACGAACTTCAACAACAACAACAATTACTGTACAAACTGACATTTCAAAATAACAAACCTAATAATAATAATAATGTTGTATTACAATTACTGTACTAACTGACATTTCAAAATAACAAACCTAATAATAATAATAATGTTGTATTACAATTACTGTACTAACTGACATTTCAAAATAACAAACCTAATAATAATAATAATGTTGTATTACAATTACTGTACAAACTGACATTTCAAAATAACAAAACTAATAATAATAATAATGTTGTATTACAACTACTGTATATTCTGACATTTTAAAATAACAAACCTAATAATAATAATAATGTTGTATTACAATTACTGTATATACTGACATTTCAAAATAACAAACCTGACAATAATAATAATATTGTATTACAATTATAAAGTGTGACATTTTCTATATGTTGTAAATCCTTGAAAACCACAACAGTGTGTGTATGAATTACTGTCGTGTTTCTTACAGTAGATCTCTTGTATATATTTATACCGTAAGTCCTCCATCTTGGTGGTGTGACCTGTAAATATTGATTGATATTAGGCAACATAACAGCCAAGGTCATATGGCACCCGAGGAAGAAGGAAAGTCATTGACAAGTGGGACAGTCAAGGGGGAAATTATTATGTGTTTTTGGTAAATCTGGAGCAACTGATTCCTCCAAACTATTTTTCCAAGAAACAACAGGACACCATTATTTTTGGTCTTCTGGTCCTGTTTCCTGGCATACTTTGGAGGAATCAAGGCACTCCAATGTAACAAAAAAGAATAAATAAGATATAACCTACTACAATAATATTTAATGTAATATTTAATGTTAAGTAATGTAATATTTAATGTAATAAAAGTGAATTACCTCCTTAAGGGAACCTGTGATGTAGTCAGATAATTGAAGGTAAATGAGTCCTTCAAATATTGCCATGAAACTCCACCTATATAGAAGGAGCTTGTTTCATGGCATGGTGTGGAGGAATCAGAAGCCTCCAAACACACACACACACACACACACATTCTCTCTCCCTAACATACACACACACATATTTAAAGAAACATATCACTAAATTAGAAAAAGTACAAAGAGCAGCAACAAGATGGCTTCCAAGTCTAAGAGAACTAAGCTATGAAGAAAGACTAAAGAAACTAAAATTACCTAAACTGGAAGAAAGACGAAAGAGAGGAGATATGATTATGGTTTACAAATGTGTCACAGAAAAAGAAAAGATAGATATAGATAACTTGTGTCAACAAGGAATACCTACAATAAAAAATTAATTAAAAGAAGAGGAGATAAAGATGTACAGAAATATAGTTTTCCAAATAGAGTAATAGACGAATAGAACAAATTACCAGAAGTGGTGTGTGTCAAAAACATACATAACTTTAAAGAAAAATATGATAATTGTGATTTAAAATACGGGACATTACGAGCTTGACTCAATCCTGTAAAGATACAAATGGGTAAGAACACACACACACACACACACATTCTCTCTCCCTAACACACACACACACACACACACCTATATGGAAGGAGTTTGTTTCATGGCATGGTCAGGAGGAATCAGAAGCGTCCAAACACACACACACACACACATTCTCTCTCCCTAACACACACACACACCTATATGGAAGGAGTTTGTTTCATGGCATGGTCAGGAGGAATCAGAAGCCTCCAAACACACAACCACACACATTCTCTCTCCCTAACACACACACACACAATGTAATATCCACCAACACCTTCCTTTCCATCATGCAAATAAATCACTATCATATCAAACTATAATCTTGAAAATAACACCTAAAGTGAACTCAACCCCCTCAATTATTATTATTATTGAGGTGCTGCAAAATCATACACGTAAATCAGTATATATCATATCCAACTATAATCTTGAAAATAACACCTAAAGTCAATTCAACGGTAAAGGTACAGAAGTGGACCTTACTGTATAATAGATATTTTACTGTCATTACCCACTATTTTGGACCATTCTAAGACACTTTTCTTCCTCAAATGCCCCGTTTCCAAGATAGGGCATATTCAAATGGGGCATTTTGAAATTAGCCTGACCTTACCTGACCTAACCTAGACCGCATCAGACTACCGGGACCTAACCTGGGCAAACTACCGGGAAATAATCGTAATAAAGTACAATAAATGACAGGGGTAAAATACTAGGACCCAGCCGGATCTGGCAACACTGCTGCAGATTGTAATGAAATGAAATAAATTGGTGAATAATATATAGTATACAACGTAAATTAAGGTAGGAAGTGTATTATAAAGGCAGAACAATAGTAAAATGCGTGTTTCCCCCACCCGTCAACCCCCGATTCCCATCGGGCCCCCCATGTTTCGGTATTTATTGAAAGAATTACCGTTTTGTAGCAGTGTTGCCAGATCCTGCTAGGTCCCAGTATTTTGCACCGGTCATTTTCTGTACTTTACCACGGTTTTTCCTGGTAGTTTGCCCAGGTTAGGTCCCGGTAGTCTGCCCAGGTTAGGTCCCGGTAGTCTGATGCGGTCTAGGTTAGGTTAGGTCAGGCTAATTTCAAAATGCCCCATTTGAATATGCCCTATCTTGTAAATGGGGCATTTGCGGAGAAAATAGTCTTAGAATGGTCTAAATAAGTAGGTAATGAAGGTAGAAAAACCGTACCCAATAACGGTAATTCATTCAATATTTACCCATGTTTCTATGGGTATTGGGAATGGGGAATATCTCGAAAACGGGGCATTTGAGGAAGAAAAACCATAGAAGAAAAGTGTCTTAGAATGGTCCAAAATAGTGGGTAATGACAGTAAAATATCTATTATGCAGTAAGGTCCACTTCTGTACTAATACCAATTCAACCCCCACAATTACTATTATTATTATTATTATTATTATTATTATGAGGTGGTGCAAAATCATACACGTGTTGTTTTTTATTACCAAGATATTTACTACGATGGAAGGAAAGTGTAGGTGGATATTATTATTATTATTATTATTATTATTGAGGTGGTGCAAAATCATACACGTGTTGTTCTTTATTACCAAGATATTTACTATAATTCTTAATTCTTTCAATATTTATCGGTCATTAACACGGCTATATAACATTCTTTAGTTTGCATGCTTACAAACCAATACCAACCACTGTGGAATCGAACCACGGTACCATATACACCTCTAACTAGATAAATACCAAAAATAAATAACGATAGAGAAAAATAATAATAATGGCGACGAAGGATATAGAGTGAAGAAAGAAAAAAATATATATCTTAAATAAGCCGTATTCAAGAACATCCATGGTGTATACGATGGTGTGGTACTGTACGACGACGGCTCTGTGGTGGTTTTGTCATCGTATCGGTCGGTACCATGCCCATCGTATGCACTACGAACGTTCTTGAATATGGACCAGCATGTGTTGTTTACCTGTTGTTTTTTTTTCTCTCTCCTACTTTTGTCGTCAGTGTTGCCAGATGGCTTTGTCGTCGTCAGTGTTGCCAGATAATATAGTTATCAGCGTTGCCAATAGTATGTTTATTATAGCCAAGTCGAGGTGAGCTGTAACGGAAGTAGCCCAAAATATAGCCAGCCCAATACAGCCCAAATTATAATCGGCTTGGGGGGCTAGGGGGGTGCGGGAGTAGGGAGACAGGCCTAGGGGGGGTTAGGGGGGTTCGGGAGTAGGGGAACAGGCTTGTGGGTGGGGGGGGGTTAGGGGTGCTCTCAATACCGCCCAATTATATCATACTGTCAATAAATAGAATAAAAATTAGTGATATATAACTTATGTAAATTTAAGATAAAAAAAAGGAGAAAATTAAAGGGGGTGCGGAAGTAGGGGACAGCAGGCTTGGGGGGTGCGGGACTAGGGGGACTGGCAGGCTTGGGGTGGGTAGAAATTATTAATAAATTAAGCCTGTCCCCTATTCCCGCACCCCCCCAAGCCTGTCCCCCTACTCCCGCACCCCCCTAACCTGTCCCCTACTCCCGCACCCCCTTAAAGGAAGAGTCATGGAACTACAGCAAACAAAGGATAAAAAATAATTAAGAAATGTGCCGTTGAAAAGGTTACACACCCACAGAGGTTGGTATTGGTTTGTAAGCATGCAAACGAAAGAATGTTAGCCGTGTAAATGACTTATGGGTGAATTATTTAATGAATTTGGTTTGTAAGCATACAAACGAGAGAATGTTATCCGTGTAAATGACTTCTGAGTGAATTATTTAATTGATTAATTTGGTTTGTAAGCTCGCAAACGAAAGAATGTTAGCCGTGTAAATTACTTATGGGTGAATTATTTAATGAATCTTGGTGAGTAAACTATACCCAAAGAAATCTTCTGCTGATCTCTGAGGATAAAAAATATATTTGTATTTGTTTCTTTTATTACTTTGATGACAGTTGAGTAAGTTTATTATATTTATAAAATAATTAACAGCAATTTCTGACTTATGCTGTTATGGAAATCGGTCTTGAATTCGTGATATTATTACTTTAATTCGTGATATTATTACTAAGAGATGTAAATCATATATAAATAAGTCATCATTTGTAGACAGTTTTAACCCCACGACCCTTAAACTATTGTATCTTGTTATCTAATTATCCAGGTTTTGTTAAATCAATTAACAAGGCTGAGATAATGTCTTCAATTATTTCAATTATTATAATGAGGGGAAGGGCAAGCTATCATGGCCGCCAACCCACTTCAGGTCACTTTTTTTTAAAGTAGCTAAATTGGGCTTTAAAACCGCGGATGTTGCAACACTGTTATAATTTTATATACACATTCGTATCGGCTCTATTTAATTAATAATGTAATTTACTGTCATATTTCACAGCAAAAACAATACATAATCATTCATATATTTTTAGCTTTCATAATTTATTACAATATTACAAAAATAACTAAGAAAATTTGTATTTATTTTTTGGTGCACAGAGCCAAAATTAACAAAAGGAACCGAATCATCCAAAAAATTCTCTAGATCCTGGGGTTTTCTTTAAGTAACTTTAACTTAATTACCAAGTATTTAATTAAAATACCTTGAATATTGGAAATTTCCTTAAAAAAATTGTTGAGCATTTTGTAAATACTGGGAAATATCCTGTATTTTCATTCCAAAACACAATAATTAACATCTTTTTTATATCTAACTATAATATAGATACAAATATCAGTTACAATAGAATTATTTTATTAATATGAAGGATTTGTTACTACTCGTGTGTGTGTGTGTGTGTGTGTAAGTATGTGTATGTGAAATGTGTGTATCTGTGTGTATATGGAGAAGTGTGTGTATGTGTGTGTATGTGGGTGCATATGGAGAAGTGTATGTGTGTGTATGTGGGTGCATATGGAGAAGTGTGTGTGTGTGTATATGTGAAGTGTGTGTATGTGTGTGTATGTGAAGTGTGTGTGTATGTGTGTGTGTGTGTGTGTGTGTTGAGAAGTGTGTGTGTGTGTATGTGTGTGTGAGTGTGTGTGTGTGTATGTGTATGTGGAGAAGTGTGTGTGTGTGTGTGTGCAGAGAAGTGTGTGTGTGTATATGGATAAGTATGTGTGTGTGTGCATGTGTGTGTGTGCATAATATGTAAAGTGTGTGTATGCGTGTGTGTGTGTATGTGGAGAAGTGTGTGTGTGTGGAGAAGTGTGTGTGTGTATGTGTGTGTGTGTGGAGAAATGTGTGTGTGTGTATGTGGATAAGTATGTGTGTGTGTGTATGTGTGTGTGGAGAAGTGTGTGTGTGTGTGGAGAAGTGTGTGTGTGTGTGTGTGTGGAGAAGTGTGTGTGTGTGTGTGTGTGGAGAAGTGTGTGTGTGTGTGTGTATGTGGATAGGTATGTGTGTGTGTGTGTATGCGTGTGTGTGTGTATATATAATATGTGAAGTGTGTGTGGAGAAGTGTGTGTATGTGTGTGTGTGTGTGTATATAACATGTGAAGTGTGTGTATATATGTGTGTGTGCATATGTGAAGTCTGTTCTTCTTTCTCTATTTTTTTGTTCTTCTGTGTTGTTCTCTGTTCTTCTTTCTTTATTTTTCTGTGTTCTTCTGTACCACTAAACACACACACACACACACACACACTCCCTCTCTCTCACTCTCTCTCTCTCACACACACACACACACACACACACTCTCTCCCTCTCTCTCTCCATCTACATTTCACACACACACACACACACACACACTCTCTCTCTCTCTCTCTCTCTCTCACACACACACACACACACACACACTCTCTCTCTCTCACACACACACACACACTCTCTCCCTCTCTCTCTCCATCTACATTTCACACACACACACACACACTCTCTCTCTCAATCACACACACACACACTCCCCCTCTCTCTCCCTCCCTCACACACACACACACACATTCCCCCTCTCTCTCTCTCTCTCTCTCTCTCTCTCTCTCACACACACACACAAACTCACACACTCTCTCCATCACACACACACACACACACACACACATTCCCCCTCTCTCTCCCTCCCTCTCTCTCACACACACACAAACTCACACACTCTCTCCATCACACACACACACACACACACACACATTCCCCCTCTCTCTCCATCTACATCACACACACACACACACACACAAACACATTCCCCCTCTCTCCATCTACATCTCACACATACACACACACACACACACACACACACTGACATCATCACTATTCAATATTTACATCACCATCACCACCATATATAGTTACATCACCATCACCACTATATATATATACATATATTTACTTCATCACCATCACCTCGATCACCATCAACACAATCACCACCACCATCAACTCTACAATCACCACCACCATCAACTCTACAATCACCACCACCTCAATCACCATCAACACCAATCACCATCACACAATCACCACCATCAACACAATCACAACCAATCACCATTACCACCATCAACTCTACAATCACCACCACACCAATCACCATCATACAATCACCACCAACACAATCACCACCACACCAATCACCACCATCAACACAATCACCATTACCACCATCACCACCATCAACACAATCACAACCAATCACCAATACCACCATCAACACAATCACAACCAATCACCATCACCACCATCAACACAATCACAACCAATCACCATCACCACCATCAACACAATCACAACCAATCACCATTACCACCATCACCATGAGAAGGAGAGTATTTGTGTGTCTTCCAGTTGATGGACACCAGCACCCAAACCCTCAAAGTGAGAGCAGCTATATAATTAAAAATAGAATTACAATACAATTATGTAAAAAAAAACTAGTATCCGGCCATACAAGAAAATGGAGAAATAAAAAATATATTCTGAAAACCGTCTTTAAATATAGTACGTACAGTAATAGATACCTTACTTTGACAGGCTTACATATAAAGAGAATACTACTATATTTGAACTCTATAGAAAACATAGGCAGTATATTCAGCTAGAGTGGGTCCCTCATGCAAGCATCCAACTGCAAAGGTGACCAATTGGTTGAAAGTGTTAATTCAATATGATAAAAAACAATTTTATAAATAAATATTACCAGACACAATGCAGTCATGTCTATATAGTTACTTATAGTATCACAAGCAACCCAAACTCAGGGTCACAACACGATTGGCAACCAACAATCAAATTACAATAGAATTCAAACTGTCCCAAGATATTTTAGTATCCAGTTGTACATCTTCAGTAAAATAAACATCAGACAATATACACCATAAAGTGGGTTTTTGTTTTTGTCAATAAAAATTCCATGAGTTTTACAGACATTGGGTCGATTCTACAGTTGTTGGTATTGGTTTGTAAGCACCCGAATGAAAGAATGTTAGCCGTGTTAATGACTTCTGGGTGAATTATTTAATGAATTTGGTGAGTAAACTATACAGTGATCATTATCATCTAACTGTTGGATAGATTTTGTGAATGAAGCCTTACAAGTGTGGTTGGTTGGGAAGCTAACTAACCAATACCACTGTGGAATCAGCTCATTCAGTATACTAAGTTACAACCATATTAATTTGAGTGCCACTTTAACTGGAACTGTGTTTTTAAGTCTTTATGTATAATATAATTTCTTGATGATAACCAATGTAAATATAATATACTCAGTAAGGGTCAAACATCAGGAATAAAAAGAATTATATAATTAAAGTTTACATTACATATTTTACCTTGCCTCACTAAAGCATCAGTACATTTCCTACAACTTTGCCTCAGTGATTGTAAGTGTACAGTCACAATCAAATATCCACCGACACTTTCCTTCCATCGTGCAAATATATCGGTATCATATCAAAATATAATCGTACAACAATACCTTACGTCAACTCAACCCCCTCAATTATTATTAGTATGAGGTGTTGCAAAATCACACACATATTGTTCTTTATTACCAAAATATTTACTACAATGGAAGGAAAGTGTCGGTGGTTATTTGATTGTGGCTGTACATAAATAACACTTACCTTTATATCTTTCTTAGTAATTAACAAAGATGATAAAAACAGCAAACTAACAAGCAAACTGCCAAATGAATCTCCAAGGCTATATTGTTTATTACTAATACCTCATGGCATGTTCAGAGGAGGGAGGGGGGAGGGTAGGCACTGCCAAGAGGTTGCAAACTCAAGAGGAAACTTCCATGGGGACCATATTGTAATAACGGTAAATAATGAAAGAATTACCGTTATTGCGTACATTTTTTCTACCTTCATTACCCACTTATTTAGACCAATCTAATACTATTTTCTACCTTCATTACCCACTTATTTAGACCATTCTAAGACTATTTTCTTCTATGGCATTTCCTCCGCAAATGCCCCACCGCAAGACATTCAAATGGGGCATCTTGAAATTAGCCTGACCTTACCTGACCTAACCTAACCTAGACCGCATCAGACTACCGGGACCTAACCTGGGCAAACTACTGGGAAATAACCATAGTAAAGTACAGGAAATGACCGGGGCAAAATACTGGGACCTAGGCGGATCTGGCAACACTGCTACAAAACGGTAATTCTTTCAATAAATAACGTAATAACAAACACCAGTCCTCACAACACTAGAAGGGTTCCTGGGAATGGCTTTGGTCTCCCTGGTACAGTACTTCACACACACCCCTCACCACAACACACACAACTCTACTTTAATTAATGTTATCAAAATTAGTCTGGCTGCCATTTCTTGGATTCCTCTTTTAGATGGTAACATGGAGAGGAACCCTGGACCCACTCACAAATACACATAATTATATGATATGCTCCAAACTCATTACTTCTAGCCGAGAGTCAAGGGATTCACTTTGATGCAATTCCTTCAACAACTTGACCCATTGCCACCAGAGGTAATTTTAATCATATGATTTATTTGTGAAGTTTCTGTTTACTTTTCACAAAATTAACATGTCTCTTGTGGGAGCTCTAGAGAAGTTTCTACTCCACAGTCATAAAGGATAATGGAAACTACAATGTAATATTACTGTACCACAGACCTCTGGTGGCAGCAAACATGACTTTACAATTCAACTGTACACTACTCCTAGGACTCCTAAAATAAGAAAATACAAAACAGGATGGTGTGGGAACAATTTGAAGCAACTGTACAAGATTATAATTTGTGTTTATACTGATGAGATAAAGATTATGGTGTATATGATGGTAATAGTGTATGATTCCTACCTCCTTATGTAGTACTAAAGTCAACATGGTATGTTAAGGGGAACAATTAACCTATTATGGGAAATTGGGAGGCTATTAATTCCTCCAAACTAGGCCACAAAACAGAACCCCTACATATGAAATTGTACAGGAGATGTGTTTTATAGTATGGTTTGGAGACCTACTTTGACTCCAAATTGTCCTCCAAAAGGTTACTTCCCTTAAGGCCGCCCTGCCTTGGTCACCAGAGGGAAGGAATGTCCCGACACTTTGACACTTTTGTTGCTGACCACCATTAAGGAAGACTATAAATAGCCCTCTCTTCTGTTGTTAAGTGTTAACTAAATATGTTGTACTTACTCAGTTATTTAATAAAGCTATTTACATTTATTACTGACAAAGTTTTTGCTGTGAAATCAACTATTGACTTTATTATTCATCAGTTTTGGCAACACATCATTGTTGCTTTGCCAACTGTACACTGAGCACTACAACACTGAGTCACTCACCTCACCACAGACTTGTTCATCCCCACAAATGTCATTCATTCCTCGTTCATCATCCACAATGGACACATCTCTTCCCTCGTGTTGCTGCTCCCGTCTACACAGCCACGAGAAGGAAATAATTTACAATGTAAATCAATACTTCTTAAGAGGAAAAGACAAATAGAGGACCATTATTGCCACCCACACAAGCATATGCTCAGACAGTCAAAGCCACCAAAGTAAGTGAAAAGATGGATAGACGAATACACTCCAAATTAACACTTAAATCGTGGCCATTACCAAGTGTTGACACCTCTGTATTGAGGGCGTTTTTCCCACATTTGCGCCAACGTTGTAAACAACACATATGAAGGCTAATAGCTTGTAAACCACTCATGCCACATAAATAAATGATACAGGATATTGAAGTACAAACCTTTAGCTGTCTCTTGATGTACTTGTGAAGACTAAATGGACATCTGTAGGATGGGTAGCCAACTCAGAATGACCACAACTCAAAATTCACTTTTATACTCTATTTTCATATCAAAGTACATTTTCACACTGTGACTTCTTTATAAAACATGACAAAATCACATTTTTCAACACAACAATATGAAACATAATGTCACTGTCATATTTCCATACATATACTGTATAGTAATTACAGGAAAAACTAAGGCTCTGGAAATACATCTTCCCACCTTCACTGCTGTTTTAACACTCACTGGTAGTTACTGGGTGGCCTTGGGCTACTCCCTACAAGCCCACAATCAGTGTTGCCAGCTAAGACAATCATATTAGTGGGCGCGCAAATTTAAAAACTGCGCTGTTGAATTATTTTGTGAGCCGTGATCCTCCACACTTGTTGGTGATGTGAATTATCTGGTCACCCGCGGTTAAGGGGTTAAATCAAGAAAGGTGGACTCAAAGTGAACTATTAACAACATGTGTTCTCATCACCAAAGAAGGCTCAGAGGCCTGCAACAGTTACAAATTTGACGAAGTTGATAAATGTGTCCTAAGGAAAACTGTTTTGGAGTTCTGTGAAAGACATAAGTCCCTACAGTCTACAAAGTCACAGAAGAACTCAGAGAAAACATATATTACCAAGGTAGTGTCGAGTCCATTCAATTCAAATATCTGTTGCAGATTGGATTCAAGTTTTCAAAGGTTAATTAATGGGCTCAAGTTCCTAATGGAACAAAACCATGCTGAGGCTCGCACCCAATTTTTGAGAGAAATTCAGCAAGCCATTTGTAAACTTTGTAAACCTCAGAGACCTGGGTTAACCAAAATTATACTGTGGAAAAGTGTTGAATTGACATGTCCTCCAAACAAGTAACAGGAGTCAATCCACCAACTAGAAAAGGAAGCCGATTTATTATTGTTTACACAAGAACAAAGGAAGGTTTTATCAAGAACAAAGGAAGGCTGTATCAAGAACAAAGGAAGGCTTTATCAAGAACAAAGGAAGACTTTATCAAGAACAAAGGAAGACTTTATCAAGAACAAAGGAAGACTTTATCAAGAACAAAGGAAGGCTTAATCAAGAACAAAGGAAGGCTTTATCAAGAACAAAGGAAGGCTTTATCAAGAACAAAGGAAGGCTTTATCAAGAACAAAGGAAGGCTTTATCAAGAACAAAGGAAGACTTTATCAAGAACAAAGGAAGGCTTAATCAAGAACAAAGGAAGGCTTTATCAAGAACAAAGGAAGGCTTTATCAAGAACAAAGGAAGGCTTTATCAAGAACAAAGGAAGGCTTTATCAAGAACAAAGGAAGGCTTTATCAAGAACAAAGGAAGGCTTTATCAAGAACAAAGGAAGGCTTTATCAAGAACAAAGGAAGGCTTTATCAAGAATGCGTCACTGATTTATCAGGCAAAAAATGATGGTGATTATCACCAGTGTTTGAAGCCTGGTTTAAGACTCTGCTGATGCCAAACATACTCTGTAATTGTGATGGACAACACATCCTACCACTCAACACTGCTTCAGTGTTTGAAGCCTGGTTTAAGACTCTGCTGATGCCAAACATACTCTGTAATTGTGATGGACAACACATCCTACCACTCAACACTGCTTCAGTGTTTGAAGCCTGGTTTAAGACTCTGCTGATGCCAAACATACTCTGTAATTGTGATGGACAACACATCCTACCACTCAACACTGCTTCAGTGTTTGAAGCCTGGTTTAAGACTCTGCTGATGCCAAACATACTCTGTAATTGTGATGGACAACACATCCTACCACTCAACACTGCTTCAGTGTTTGAAGCCTGGTTTAAGACTCTGCTGATGCCAAACATACTCTGTAATTGTGATGGACAACACATCCTACCACTCAACACTGCTTCAGTGTTTGAAGCCTGGTTTAAGACTCAGCTGATGCCAAACATACTCTGTAATTGTGATGGACAACACATCCTACCACTCAACACTGCTTCAAAGAAACCCAACTTCATCTTGGAGAAAAGAAGCTATAAAAGAATTGCTGATAAAGATGGGACGGGCGTACAACAACGTTATGATATGATGAAAGTACACCTCTATGACCTTGCCAACAAACTATGCAATGGCAAGAAGACTTATCTTATCAACACAATAACTGCAAAAGCAGGATATAAATATAAAGTTATACGACTACCCCTCTACCATTGCCAGTATAAGCTTAATAACAATTGAGCTTATAATGGCTCAAGTAAAGACATACATTGCTAAGAGGAACACATTTGGTTGAAGGAGCTTTAGGCATTGTGACACTAGAAAACTGGAAGTAGGCAGTAAAATATGTACAGAATCTCCAGGAACAGGAAGCCAAACAAGATATTACAGTTGTGAGATTTGTAGAGTCCTTTGTAATCCATATTGAATACAACAGTACAGACGACAAATTATCACATTAAATATCAGAGAGAATTAGGCCTACTGGGAAAAACCTCTATTTAAAAAAATACGCCCAGACTTTGACCCAAGTGCCACGTGGTGAGGAAAGAAAAGTTAAAATGAGAAAAAACACAAGTCTATGATAAAATGAGAAAAGAGAGTTTTTGCATCTCTAACACTGTGACTCCCAATCATTATGAACACACTATTATTAATATTATTATTATTATAGTATGCCACATGAGAGAATGGGAGAGAGAGAGAGACAACCAAGGTGCTCAGAGTGATGAAACAGGTGTGTTGTGAGTGTGGAGGTAAAGGGGACCAGAGTTATATAGGGGCGAGGTGAGATGGGATGTTGTGGTGATTGGTGCGTTTGACACGTAGGGAAAAAGAGTTGGGACATGTCAAGCTATTTATAGATCTCCAAGCCAGAGAGAGAGAGGCCTCAACATACCAGGTTGACTATAATTCATATTACTATATAATATGTACTCTTTGTTGTATTATTTATATTGACAAATTATTAAATAGTTTTGTAATTCAGTACCTTCATGAGAGTTATATCCTGTACAAGTACATCATACCTTTAATTCCCCATCCCACCACCACCACCACAAAACCCTGCTGGTGTTTACTGCTTAAAGATGTTCACTGAGAATATATGTGAAGATGATGGCAAGTGTCTGCCCAGTACTAATAAATAACACAGTAACAGTAATTAAAAAGGCATCATACAACATTTATGGATGTGCAAGTAGTGGTCCACAAAACACTGAATTTTATACATAAAAATATATTAAACTTTGATGAGGTGTAAAATATAATATATTTACTATTTACTTTATTTAATTAGCAACAAAGGGAAGTAAAATATATTTTCTTTTTAATTTCATAATGATTCATAAAAAGGTCCATCACAGACACAAGTAGAATCATTCTAGCTCATTAACATTAGAAATAATTCTCCTCAGTGGTTATTAAATATAATTGTCTAATGTACAGTTGCCAAAAGAGGAATTGTGACAACTATTGATAGAACATTAAATATATTAATGTCCATAATTGTTTGTAGGAATCATTAAGTATGTATTACAGAAGGATATGTATATTTCCTTCTGTTATACATGCTTATAGTCCATACATATACAGAAGGATATGTATATTTCCTTCTGTTATACATGCTTATAGTCTCTACAAATAGTTGTGGATATTACTATGGTTAAAGTTCAATCAAGAGTTGTCACAATTCCTACTTTTGGCAACTGTACTTTCCTCCCCAAATGAGAACGTTTGTCACAAGGTTAGGTTACTGTGAGGCAGGCTTACGACAAATACCATCAGGGTATCTCTCCTTAAAGGCCTTCACAAGATCTTCCTCCAATAAATTCACTCCTTCTAACTGGTTACCAAGTGTGACCCTGAAACAAAATAAGCAATGCTGTAACCATACATACATATAGGAAAAGTTATAATACATAACAATTTACTGCACTATACACTACCTACTATTGTCAAAATTACAGATCTAAATGGATGCCAACCATGAAAATAAAATACAGTACAATACAGAAACAGTATTGTTCTGTATGGTGTGTGTGTGTGTGTGTGTGTGTAGCAGCTTCAACTCTTCAAAAGTCTCCTCTCTCTTTCTCTGTGTGTGTATGTGTATTGTATGTGTGTGTGTGTGTGTGTGTCTGTGAAGTGAGTGTAGCAGCTTCAACCCTCTCAACTTCATATATTGCACACTGGGGATGTTTACCATGATGAAGAATATCAATCCTACATTAAACTGAATAGTCACATTTCTTCTACAAATCTTGCTGTGCTTCACCAAAAGTCTAAAAACCTGTAAAAGGTTTGTGTGTACAATACATGGTTAAATACTTCCCCCACTACCTGCCACTGTCATCATTAGTCCACACCTATAATTCTTATCTAATCCACTCACCAGTTGGGCTGCACATTGTGTGGTCGACCAAAAAGCTCCAGTTTGCGTGTACCGGGTGAGAGACGTTCAATGATACCATATATTTCATCTGGTTTGTGGCTGGTGGCTCGTACCTCAGCCACAATGACATCACCATCCAACCCTCTATTAATCTTAGGGTTTCCTTTCATTCCAACCTGCAGGAATGTTTACAGAAAGACCTTGGATAACTATTACACATTTATATTCAATATAGAATCAATAAATTACTTAATCTACAAGGTAGTCGATAAACTTACATCTTGGCCAAATATATGGTGTCTTAAAAACACTAAGTGTAGCATAATATGGTAGAAATAAATATTAGTTTGCACGGATACTAAATAAGAGTCTTATTACTGCAAGTCCAAAGGAAAATCTCATCATAGGATTGGTCACATCAAAAGCCAAACTGTGAGTTCCTTTTCATACATAATAAACAACAACAACAAAATAACTTGACCATGAACCAGTCAGTATTCAGCACTTGGTATAACACATATATATATATTGTTGGTAAAGTGAAAGGCATAATTTCCTCTAAACTATGTAAGGCAACAGATTATATTTGTACAAAGAAAGCTCACTGTTGGACAATGTCTTCCAAGAGGCTCATTATTTGAAATAAGAAGCTCCACAGAAATTCATTCCAGGCTCTCGGAAAAAAGTGAAATTAAATGTGAAAATGTAAAAGTTTAAGGGGTTATCTTTGCTTAACTAAGTCACCAAAAATTTAACATTAATAATAGAAGTAAAGTATACTGTATAGAATAGAGTATGTATTGTGGATGACACTGTGTTGATGGCTGAGAGTGAAAGGGAGTTACAGAGAGAGGTGGATGAGTTTCAGTCTGTGTGTAAACGAAGGAAACTGAAGGTAAATGTTGGTAAAAGTAAAGTGATGGTTGTTGTTGTTGTTGTTGTAGTTCCCCAGACTGTCTGACCGAGCAAGTGATGGTATTTGAGAGGGCTGAAACTGAAGTGATTGACTTTGCTACAACTTACAGAGTGGGAGTACCAACCGGGACTAAGTGTGAGATAACTTTGGGGGGTGAGAGGATGGAGGAAGTGAAGGAGTTTAAGTACTATCTATCTATCTATAGCTCTGATGCCTCACTCCCTCTGGGAACTCCCCCCAAGGGGGTGGCCATGGCAGAAGTGTCTCCAGTTCTCCCTGTTCCAACACTCCCTTCTTACTCGTTCAAGCCCTACTCTGCCCCTCATGTTTCTCTCCTTTACATACTCTTCCACTCTGTTCTGCCATCTAACCGGAGGTCTGCCTCTCACACCAGGTGCCACAACTTCACTTCCATACACCTTCTTTACAAACTCCTCACCTTGCATTCTCTCTACAAGTCCAAACCATCTCGATGTATCACGTTTCACTCTCTCAACCACTCCACACTCAATACCAATTGCCTTCTCACTCATACCACATTTCTCATACACACTCTCATTACTTTCTCCATCCCACCTAGTAAGTCCACATGCTCCTCTCAAGTAACTCATTTCCACCGCACCTATTCTAGACTGATGAGCCCTACTCCATGTCCATGTCTCTGACGCATATGTCAGTGTTGGCAGGATTATACTATTTCGTAGTCCCCTTTTCACTTCCATACTCACACTTCTACCCTTCATAATCCTCCCCAGTGGTTTTTTACATTTTTTTCTATATCCAGAAAGATGAGGACTAAATGCTATAGTCCCACTTGTCATCCTCATCTGTGTAGTACAAAGTACTTGCCAATGTGTGTGATTTAGACAGAGAATATAAACAACCTGATTTAAATCTTTCTATAAAGCCACCTGTCAACCTGGGGTGAGAGGAGATTAGCAATTGTAGTGTGAGTGTATGTGTTTGTTAATTAAATGAAGGGAGAAAGAGAGGGAGAGAGAGAGTGATCAAATAACCTTGGAGGTGTACCCCTTGCCTGTCGGGGATCCTACACTGACACTAGAGCCTCTCTACACCTTGAAAAAGGAAAATGTGGTATTGATGATGATGATGATGACAGTAACTATGAACATATTAATGAGTGTACTATATATGGTAAACTTTCATAATGTATTGGTGCTGCTGATATGAATTATGCTATGTGTATTGATAACATGCATAAAGTGGTCTTGACATTATGGTAATAAAATAAAATAATATTTTAGCATTGACCACTACACATAATTCAAGATAATATTTTTATATAAAATGACAGCCAATTTTTACTGGGAGGGGTACAGTACTGAATATAATATTATTTTCAGATATGTAAAACTGTACAATGTTGTGGAAGCCAAAGATATATTGATAAGTTTGAGTATCCATATAAATAATAACACAATAACACAAACCCACCAGACAGTGTTGTGGAAGCCAAAGATATATGACAAGTTTGAGTATCCATATAAATAATAACACAAAAACAGAAACCCACCAAGCAGTGTTGTGGAAGCCAAAGATATACACCTCGGTCTCATATAGAATGTGTTCACATAGAACGATTCTTGTATAGAACGAGCGACCAAAATATTAGCTTAAAATTACTTTACAAAACGATTGTATCCATATAGAACGGGTGGCGAAAATAAGTGAAGCAAATCCGAGGAGTTCTTATACAAAACGAGCGAAATCATAATGAACGTGCCAAGAAATTATATCACTGGCGTCTGTACAGTGTGGGTGAGTGTGTTCCCACCACTTCTCCTGCTCCTTCCCCCTTCCTAGTTTTGCCAGGTGCAAGGTGTATGGAAGTGAAGTTGTGGGACCTGGTGTGAGAGGCAGACCACCGGTTAGATGGCAGAACAGAGTGGAAGAGTATGTAAAGGAGAGAAATGTGAGGGGCAGAGTAGGGCTTGAATGAGTAAGGAGGGAGTGTTGGAACAGGGAGAACTGGAGACACTTCTGCCGTGGCCACCCCCTTGGGGAGAGTTCCCGGAGGGAACAAGGCGTCAGAGCTATAGATAGACTCGCTCGTTTTTAGTGATTACGAGTTAACCACCAGCTTCAACACTCAGTCATGCCAGGTCGTGCATTTACAAAACGGAAGGCCATATCCTTCGATATAAAGAAGGAAGTTATTTCTCGGAAAGAGAAAGGAGAAGGAAACACTAGCGTATGGTTAATAAAAAAACCAAACGATGATCACGCGTTATCTCCCCCCCTACCACCTCCACCACCACGGATGCCGCCGACTCGTCTCAGTCACATGAGTCACCTGCGAAAACCTTAATACGAATTGTAATATGCATTTTACATACATCCCTGTACAGTAGGATTAAGGCAAGAAAAACCTTGAAAAGTATTTTATGTTAATTTCAGGGACAATTTTGGTGATTGATCGACCAATTGTAATTTTCCCCATAGGTTACTTGTATCACATAGAACGATTTCACATAAAACGACGTCTTCTATCGACCTATTGGACGTTCTATACGAGACCGAGGTGTAATGATAAGTTTGAGTATCCATATATAAATAATAACACAATAACATAAACCCACCAAGCAATGTTGTGGAAGCTAAAGATAATTATATGATAAGTTTGAGTATCCATATAAATAATAACACCAACTCACCAGACAGTGTTCCTTGCCATGGTTGAGCCAGTGTCCGGTTCTTCCTGTACGGATAATTCTCTGAAGCTGGTTTGTCTTCACCCAGATTATTTCATCCACACGTTCATAACCCCACAGCTTGAGACACTCACGGCCAAGCTCCATCGCTCTACAACCAAAAGGAAAACAAAGTAATTATTTAAGCTCCATCGCTCTACAAGCCAAAAGGAAAGCCAAGTAATTATCTCAGTCATAATACATCAAGGAAAACCAAGTAATTATCTCAGTCATAATACATCAAGGAAAGCCAAGTAATTATCTCAGTCATAATACATCAAGGAAAGCCAAGTAATTATCTCAGTCATAATACATCAAGGAAAGCCAAGTAATTATCTCAGTCATAATACATCAAGGAAAGCCAAGTAATTATCTCAGTCATAATACATCAAGGAAAACCAAGTAATTATCTCAGTCATAATACATCAAGGAAAGCCAAGTAATTATCTCAGTCATAATACATCAAGGAAAGCCAAGTAATTATCTCAGTCATAATACATCAAGGAAAGCCAAGTAATTATCTCAGTCATAATACATCAAGGAAAGCCAAGTAATTATCTCAGTCATAATACATCAAGGAAAACCAAGTAATTATCTCAGTCATAATACATCAAGGAAAGCCAAGTAATTATCTCAGTCATAATACATCATACCAGTACTAAACTAACAAAAGAAGCATGTTTACACTCATGTTGTTGTGTTATTACTGGCAATGAATGAGTTGAAGTATGTTTTACACTCATGTTGTTGTGTTATTACTGGCAATGAATGAGTTGAAGTATGTTTTACACTCATGTTGTTGTGTTATTACTGGCAATGAATGAGTTGAAGTATGTTTACACTCATGTTGTTGTGTTATTACTGGCAATGAATGAGTTGAAGTATGTTTTACACTCATGTTGTTGTGTTATTACTGGCAATGAATGAGTTGAAGCATGTTTACACTCATGTTGTTGTGTTATTACTGGCAATGAATGAGTTGAAGTATGTTTTAAACTCATGTTGTTGTGTTATTACTGGCAATGAATGAGTTGAAGTATGTTTTACACTCATGTTGTTGTGTTATTACTGGCAATGAATGAGTTGAAGCATGTATTACACTCATGTTGTTGTGTTATTACTGGCAATGAATGAGTTGAAGTATGTTTTAAACTCATGTTGTTGTGTTATTACTGGCAATGAATGAGTTGAAGTATGTTTTACACTCATGTTGTTGTGTTATTACTGGCAATGAATGAGTTGAAGCATGTTTTACACTCATGTTGTTGTGTTATTACTGGCAATGAATGAGTTGAAGTATGTTTTACACTCATGTTGTTGTGTTATTACTGGCAATGAATGAGTTGGTTGTCCTCCCTTAAGGGGGTATGGGAATAGGGGGACAGGCTTGGGGGGGGATTAGGGGGGTGCGGGAGTAGGGGACAGGCTTGGGGGGGTTTTGGGGGGTGCGGGAGTAGGGGGACAGGCTTGGGGGGGGGGGAGGGGTTAGGGGGGTGCGGGAATAGGTCCGGACAGGTTTTCTACCCACCCCAAGCCTGTCCCCCTATTCCTGCACCCCCCAAACTCCCCCCCAAGCCTGTCCCCTACTCCCTCACCCCCTTAAATAAGCCAGCTAAGACAGCCCAGCCCCTCTTAACCCTTCAGTAAACAAATTTGGGAAATAAATGTTACATTAAACCTAAAAATATTCCTTCTGATGAACCACCCCCCAACCAAGGCTCCCAAGGAAGGAAGCTATGGGGGCCAAACAGTCACAACATCGTCCCTGGGAAAGGCTTCGGTCACCCGGACAATAACACACCCTCACACAACACACACAGCTACACATTTTTTCATCACCGAGGAATGATTCTGCGGCTGTCATTTCTCAGCTTCTCCTTCTGGCCGGAGACATTGAAAGCAATCCTGAACCCACAAACAAATACACATGTCTGACATACTCTAAACCCATCACATCAAGTAGGCAGACAAAGGCTTCAATTCAATACAACTCCTGTAAGAACTGGACCCACTTATTATGTACAACTTTACCATCCATCAAACACTACACAAACACATGGACCTCACCTCTTCCATCACTACCCTCTCCATCACCCTTACCATCACTCTTACCAACACCCACACCTCCATCACCCTTACCAACACCCACACCTCCATCACCCTTACCATCACTCCCACCTCCATCACTCCCACCTCCATCACTCTTACCACCACTCCCACCTCCATCACCCTTACCATCACTCCCACCTCCATCACCCTTACCAACACCCACACCTCCATCACTCTTACCATCACTCCCACCTCCATCACCCTCTCCATCACTCCCACCTCCACCACCCTCTCCATCACTCCCACCTCCACCACCCTTACAACACACACAACATTAACATACTTCAACTAAACATAGACGGTATAAACACCAAAAAACAACAACTCACACACTTCATCATACAACATAATAATTATACACATTGCCATCTTACACGAGACAAAATTACGCAACACAAACAAAACACGTACATTCACCAATTTCACCACCATCAGACAGGACCGGGCCAACGGAAATGGCGGTGGACTCATCACCCTGGTACATAAATCCCTAAATTATATAGAAACCAGTGCGGAGCTCAAATCCCTCCTCCCTCACCACGACACCACCACAGAAATACAAGGTATCAAAGTCCGCACTGGGAAATCATCTAATATCACAATAGTTAATTTATACATCCCCCCTCAAACCAGCCCAACAGTTCACCAAAACTTCTCCCCCCAGCTGTAACAGATCACCAACCAACCTGACCTCATCCTGGGTGGTGATTTCAACGCCAAGACATCGGCCTGGTATGTCAACAACCCAGACACAGACAGAGGGCTTGCTTGAAATCCTTGCACAAACTGACAGTCTCATTTCATTAAACAACCCACACCAACACACTCATATCCCTCACCAAGCCCTCTTCCAACCATCCTCTCCTGACATATATCCTTCTGCTCACCAGTTGGCCACAGACACACATACACAAATTACAAAAGTGCCAACTGGGAAGCCTTCACTATTGAAACACTGAACAGTACACCCATCACAAATATTAACACAGCTGTTAAAAAATTCAATACAATTATACAAAATGCAGACAAACAGCACATCCCTAGAGGTAACAGAAGAAAACACAACCCCAACTTTACAACAGAAATTCAAGACCTCATCAGACAACGAGACACACTTAAACACACATCCCCAACTCCTCTTACACAACACATAATAAACCAAATACAAGCACTAAATACACAAATAAACAACAAAATTAAAGAACAAAACACACTTAACAGGCAAAGTTTTGTCAACACACAACCAACACCAGCAAACTCTACAAAACACTAAACAGCATCACACTGTCCAACAGCAACACTATACAATTACATGCAGCCATCACAACAACAGACACTATACCCTCCAACAAACAAGCCAACACACTCATCCAACATTTTTCCCATGTCAGCCACCTCCACCCTCATCCTGAAGACAGACAAATCATTAGACGTAAGAGACATTTCCCCACTGACCCAGACTACGTACCATTCACAAATCATCAGACGAATCACATCATTCACAACTTAAAACACTCACCTGCCTGTGGCCCTGACAAAAAACATACACCTTAAACGCATTGGACCACAAGGCATACAAACACTCACTAACATAGCAAACTACAGTTACTCACACAACACATTACCAAACATCTGGAAACACAGAAACATCATCACCATCCCCAAACCCAACAAAGATCTCACACTACCCTCATCACACCATCCCATCACCCTCCTTTGTACCCCCTCCAAAATCACTGAGTGTCTCATCATTAAGCTAATCACACCACACATTCCCCTTGCATCTTCACAACATGGCTTCAGACCACTACACTCAACAAACACTCTTCTTACAGACCTCACACAAAGAATTTTTGATGGCATCAACTCAGATAGACCCCCACACAGAACACTCCTAGTTACATTGGACATTAGTAAAGCATTTGATGCCATCCAATGCCACAACCTCACAAACAAAATATACAACACAAACATGTATAATAACACCAAAAGATGGCTGGACACCTTCTTGGTAGGAAGAGTAGCCCATGTTACATTTGCTGGTCAGTCATCTAACATTAAAAGTTTCACCAATGGTGTCCCCCAAGGTTCTGTACTCTCACCCACCCTTTTCAACCTATACATGCACGACATACCAACACCCCAGGCACCACAAATACACATAGCCTCCTACGCAGACGACATAAAGCTCACATGTACACACAGAAATGCAGACACAGCCACTTTCATCCTCCAACCCTACCTCAACACACTTAATGCCTGGTTCACGACAAACAGACTTAAAATAGCACCCACCAAGTCAACTGTCACCCTTCTCACCAACTGGAACGCAGAACACTGCACCTCACCATAAACAACACACCTATACCACACACACACACACAAAATACTTGGCATAACATACAATACATCCATAATATTCAAACAACATATTACGGCCATCAAAAACAAATGCATGCAAAGACTTGCCAGCACAACATTCGGACACAAGAAAGAATCCACAATCACAGTATACAAACAATATATTTTATCAGTGATGGATTATGCAAGCCCTGCCTGGGCCTCAAACTTCACTGAGACTCATCACAACACCCTTCAAACCATACAGAACAGAGCCCTAAAGACAATCACAGGCTGCACAGCTACCACACCTACAGACCACCTACACTATGAAACCAAAGTCCTCAAAATCAAGGATCATCTTGACATGAGAGGCACACAAACACTTGCTGCAGCCTCCACAAACCCACACCATCCACTACACTACATGGCACAACACCCACACATGCCAAGAAACATCAAAACAACACCCAGTACACGATACCATACACAAATACTATCATCTCTTACACCCTGCCCAACCCAAACCAATCTCCAGAAACACATCCATACTCCAATCACTAATCAGTCCATCCAAACACTCAAGAACAACACCCAGCTGCATGTACCACCTTCTGACATCCACCCATCTGAATCATCTCTTCCCCATGAGGACAGAGTCCACCTGGCCAGGCTGTGGTGTGGCCACCACCTGGCCCTTCTGACATATCACAAGAAGCTGGATGAAGCCATTGTGGAGGTCTGTCCGGGATGCAACACAGCACCCCATTCTATTAAACACATTATTGAAGACTGCAACGCACACAACCACACTCACCAACAACACAACATACACTCTCTCAGGGCATTGTGGGAAAGCCCGGTTCAGACCATGACCTTCCTCAGGAGCTCGGGGCTGCTCGGCCAGACACCTTGAGGAACTTCAACAACAACAACAACAACTATTTCCTTATTATTATTAACATCATCAATTACCATTTTCCAAAGTGTGGGAAGGGGTTCCAATCTCAAGAAAGGAATGTTGTTGGACCCTAAAATAGGAAGAGTTCAGTTCTCAGGGCTAACATTGTCTTAGTGGGAGAAGAAAGAAGAGAAAGAGATCCCCAACCTACTCTTCCTTCTCTCCTCAATAATGCAGGTGATACTTGGCTGAGTGCATCATAACAAGATGGTGGGCAGTAAGGCTATAGTTTGACATGCTACTATTATATTTGCCTATTAATTTTCCTTACTAACCACACATATTTCAGTTAATCTATCTTTACTACTGTTACCCCCTGAGTACTCACCTCCCAGTCACCCAGAGGAAGATGAGTCCCTCATCTTGCATGATGGGTATGTTGAGTTGACGCATCTCATCATCAGACATGGTACCATAGGGTAGTTCCATATGGATATCCCATGGTGGGTCTGCCATGATAACAGCAAACTTCCCTGTAACACAAAACAATGTCAGATATCCCATGGTGGGTCTGCCATGATAACAGCAAACTTCCCTGTAACACAAAACAATGTCAGTGTCTCATAATGCTGACACTTACGCCAAACTTCTTATTCTTAACGGGGATATGATATCCATGAACTAGGTACACTTGTGATACATAATTTCTGACCAGAGTGTGAGGAGCAGAAAGCTTTGCATCGCCTGCTATTGTTCATTTCCCCACCCAGTACAACTATAGAGGCTGAGTTTGAATGCAGGGTGTGTGTGTGTGTGTGTGTGTGTGTGTGTGTGTGTGTGTGTGTGTGTGTGTGTGTGTGTGTGTGTGTGTGTGTGTGGTTCGTCTCTGGTCAGGGATTATGTATCACGAGTGTACAGTACAAGTATAAACATGATGTGTTGAGGAATACTTTGGTGGAATCAGTAGGAAATAATATAGTTGTCAACACAGACTCATTACATCACTTGGAACAATAAAGGTCACTCACATATTAACAATGCATCCAAAGAAAGAACTGGTAATGCTAACCATATGAGTAGGAAGTGCAAGATACTGTACAGTCAGCGGCAAAAGTCACTTCGCCACATCTACCAAGTCATGAAGTACAGTCGGCAGCATAAGTTGGCTTCATTTTCCACTTGTGTATGTATTAGCTATAGTGATGTTGTAATACAATTTTAATGCAGAGATATAGTTCTCTTATGGTAAATTATGTATGTTGTTGGAATAAAAACTGGTTGAGAATGCAGCTATCTGGTCATATTGGCAATACTAACTACATGAAATGGAGGGCCCAGTGGGGCTGACTTTATTCTCTGTGAAAATTAGTTATCCCCCACAGGGCTAGAATAAAGATTGTTGTAGGATCTGGTCACTTTCTAGTGGATTTGACGAGATCTGCCCACATGGATTAAAAATCCACGTGAGGTGTACTGCAACCGGAGGCCTTTTTTTTTTTTTTTTTTCCACTGCTGTGTGGACCGCCAGCACACGGGGGTGCATTTCCCTTTGCATGCAGCAGTGTAAACTCCCTCCCTCTTATGGTCCCTTCAGGGCTGGTCTCGTGGAAGGTACGGCCCCACTTGTAGCTCTTGTGGTAACGTGGACTTGGGCCCACAGCACTGGCTGTGGGATCAAAGCCTTCCCCCCAATCTCCCTGGCGGTCGGAGGCCCCCAGACTCCCTGGTCCAGTAAGCTCTGGTCCCATTTCCTTGGGATGTGCTTCGGTAGCCCAGGCATATAGGGCCAGCCCCTCCTTTATTTTAATTTGTTTTTTCACTGCGACCAGAGTGTACCAGGGGTCTGTGGGGCAGGAGGCCATTCTGCCCCGGGAGAACATCAACAACAACAACATGAAATGGAAGCGAATTTCTAGTATGGAAATATAAGCTTCACAGGCTCCTAAAATGAAAACTCAAGAGTAATTGACTAATTTACCACCTGGAATATTGTAATTGTGTATGGTGAATGTGTCTGTTCCTTGATTATCCTTTATGTTATCCTTCAACAAACGCTGAAAATGAGGCGATACGACTTTTGACCGCCGACTGTAACAAACCACTTACTTCACTTACCTAATATAGACATGTCGAGGAATCTAAGGTCACACTGAATCCATTGGGGAGGGAAGAGGATGGTACGTTCATCAGGGCGAGGCCGGACCATTGGAACGAGTAGGGAGGAAGGTTGATCTTGTTGTTCACTAACACCAGTATAGTCCACCTCATAGTGAACATATCTGTACCAAGTAATGCACACACTCATTACATACATACATACATATACCAAGCCCATCCTCCCAAACAAAATGCCCCCATATAGAACTACCCTCCCCCTCCCCCCGCACACACACACACTTCACATCTCAACCCCCCGATCCCTGTTAAATTTAATTTAATCCAGCAAACCTGAGTTCAAATAGTTTCTGATATTAAGAAATTCTGAGTTTCTGTTAAAAAATATTGGCCATTCAATACCATTATCAGAAAATTCTTCTTATGAGACTTGCCAATTTTATCAAACACTACATTTCACCATACAGTACAGTATGTTCATCATATTAGCTAGGTGCATAGGCTAATGGTATTTATTACAAAAAATTAATATCGTCATTTTCAATTTTGTCAGTGACTCCTATGCTTGGAGTTAGACATTGACTGAGTCTTCCTCTATATATATATAAGGTGCCAGGGAAAATGAAGATAGGTAAAATAAAGCCAGCAGCCTCTTGCAATCCCACGTGTTCTGGGAAACTTTGTCTTATATAACTACTAATTGTGATGTGTCTACAGTTTTTTAATTGGCTCCATAATGTTTGGAAAATACTACCTATAACTCCTGACTCTTCAGTTGGTCATCATTATAGCATATTCTATGATCTTAATGTACATATCCAAAAACAAAACATATGAATACAAAAGTGACAGAGGAATTAAAATGGTAAGGAAGCATCACTCAAACATTTGAAATGGCTGTAAAATCAGTTGTATCTACTTACTACTGTCAAGGATATGGTGTAATAAATAAAACTGAAACAGTACTGTAATTATTTATGTTATTTAGCTTTGCCTATTTCATGAAGAAGAGTTAGAGGAATGGTGAAGTACTCTCAAACACAATATGTGAAGTTTTCACAACTATTACTTTTTATTCAAGATTTGAAGAAGCAACTGGAAAACATTGTTAAAAAGACTCTGTGTACAGTGTTTTGTTTAAGGTGTCTGTGACTTGTATTTATGGCATTGACTAATGAGTTTGTAAGCAGCAAGTGTGCAATATCAACATTACCGACAAGTGTCCATGTGGAAGCAGGTGTTGAGGAAGGAACAGTCACCAAGAGATTCATCAGTATGCTTCTGGATGATCTTACGAAAGTGAAGTCTGCCACACTGTAGTCCTCCTTTAGTGGCCCTCTCACATTCTTCCTTGGTGCCGTGTGGACAAAACTCCTGCACTTTGGCTCCTATGAACAAATAAAACAACCACCAGCTACAAATTTAGGATATTGTGGTCCTACAGTAAATTTTTTTCTGCTTTTCATTACCTCACTCATTCATTATAGTCATTTATTTCAATTACAGTACAGTAAATAATCTTGCATATTAAAAGAGGACAACAAACATATGTACAATTCTACTGTTTTCAAATTTTAACATTTATGAAACCATCGGTATAAGACTGTCACTTAAATATTCTAGTGTGTAATAGTTTAAGTGGATGTGGGAATAGGGGGACAGGCTTTGGGGGGGGGTGCGGAAGTAGGGGACAGGCTTGGGGGGGGTTAGGGGGGTGCGGGACTAGGGGACAGGCTTGGGGGGGGGGGTGCAGGAATAGGGGACAAGCTTTCTACCCAACCCAAGCCTGTCCCCTACTCCCGCACCTCCCTAACCCTCCCCCCAAGCCTGTCCCCCTACTTCTCCCCCCAAGCCTGTCCCCTACTCCTGCACCCCCCAAAACCCCCCCAAGCCTGTCCCCCTACTCCCACACCCCCTTATAGGAAATGAGGAGTGGCATAGTGAACCTAACTTGATAAAATAACAAGCCTATAACAATACACTTACCTCCTTGAGACCTAAAGCGTTGAGCAATACTTTGTTCCTTGGCAGTAGGTTTACTTAACAGTTCCATGATCTCCTCTCCTACTTTTTTGGTTTCACGCTCTCTTATACTCTGGGCTGATAATAAGCTCTGTTGGAAAAAAAAAAAAAAAACTTGGTACAATATAAATCCAGGAAATGATAGCCACCAGAGACCCCTATAGTAAAATGGGTCACAATTACACACACACTTTCTTCCCCTTTCAAGCAGCCCAAGAAATTCTCAACTAACTCACCTCTGCAAGTACAGTCGGTGGCAAATGTCCTGTGTGCCTCACTAAGGGCCTCTTGAAGATTAACATAAAGGCTAATTAATCATCTCACAATACATTCACCAATACAGAATTACACTATTCACGGGGAAAATAATAATAAACTTCTCTTATTTTTTTGTTTTGGAGCCTGTGAAGCCTATAATTATTTCCATAATTACTTTATGGCTTGGCGACAGGATATTTACCGTCGGCTGTACTTGCATCAATCATCACAAAATTCCCTTTACTTAGTTAGTTTTGATGAAAGGAGCCACTTCATAGGGTCAGTTTCACAGTCGTTCGTTGTGGTTTGTAAGCACGCAAACAAAAGAATGTTAGCCGTGTAAATGACTTATGGGTGAATTATTTAATGAATTTGGTGAGTAAACTATGCAGTGATCATCATTATCTAACAGTTGGATAGATTTTGTGAATGTGGATACTCAGCTTTTGGAAAATAATGAAGCCTTACAAGTGTGGTTGGTTGGGAAGCTAACAAACCAATACCACTGTGGAATCGACCCATAGACTGTCGGGTTACAACCAACATACCAGCCCTAACATACACTACTAAAATATCTCTTCCACTCGTTGCTTATCATGTACAGTCGGCCTCAGGAATTCGTATACACCATTATGATATCAAAGGTTCGTAACAACGAATATTTAGTACTACGATGGAAGGAAAGTGTCGGTGGATATTGGATTGTGGCTGTACAAGGAATTCATGAAAATGATATGCACAAAGTTATAAGAGTGTCAACCCTTAGACCGCGTTGTCGACAAACAACTGGTGGTGAAAGCATCTGACAACTTATCGTCAACACAATTTTTATATTTGTGAGACTCCCAACTACAGTAGTTTAATTATCTGAGAGTAGAGAGCAGCCTTGGGTGGTCACCAAGCCACAAGTCCCTGCCTTCTCTTGGTCCAACCCTTACTCTGTCTAGCCAACATGCTAAGTGTGTGATGATGGAATGTATTGTCAAAGGAGTGTAAAAGTGTGCTTTGATTGGTGATTATTCTGAACTAGTTACTCATCCTACAGATGTCCATATAGTCTTTACAAGTATATCAGGACACAGCTAAGGGTTTGTACTTCAATAACATTTATTCATGTAGGTTTAATGGTTTATAAATTGCTAGCCACCAAAGGATTGTTTACATTGTGTAAAATATGCCCGTGCTGAAGAGTAGACACAAGCACATATTCCACAGCTTTAAAGGTTAAATACCAGTAATCTTCAATTTGAGCCACTTAGTCATTGAATGGTTAATTTCTCCCACTCCTTGAAAAAAGTTATATGAGGTACTGATGATGATGATTAGTATATCTAAAGTTCTAAGCAATCTAAAGTTTTTGTGACTGAATGGGGAATGAATATTAGAATGACCCACTTCTTTACATCTTTACTTTACTCTTTGTATTGTATATTTTTGGGCAGGAATGGATTCCTTAAAATGTGTGCTTGATGAAGGTGATAATGATAATTTCTATTATAAATCTATAATTTTTTGTGTTCATTATAGGTATTATCTATTTTTATATACAAAATAATCTTCCAATGACAAACACCAATGCAACATGCTGTGAAATGAATTATTTACAACAGTAAGTCCACACCCTATAACTGTATTATCTACTTCCCATACCATGAATTATTAACAACAGTAAGTCCACACCCTATAACTGTATTATCTACTTCCCATACCATGAATTATTTACAACAGTAAGTTCACACCCTATAACAGTATTATCTACTTCCCATACCATGACGTCATCTTCTCTCCTATCCTTCCTCTTCTCTTTTTCACTTTTATCTTTATCCTCACGTAGGATCTTGGTGGGCGGCTCATCAGGTGATGCAACAGCAACCTCAGCAACTGGATTCTCTATAGCATAAAAATGTGAAAGAGCTTATAGTACTGTATAGTAAATATATGTAAATCAGGGAGCTAGTCTGGTTCTTGAGGTATCTGAATAAATATTAAAGAGGTTCATATATACATTATGTCTTTCAAAGAAACATCTGTAACAGAGTAGGTGTGAATCCATGTCAGCCTCACAACTTTATATCTCTTACACAGTTTAAATTAACTCCACCACCACATAACTATATCAAAAAATATTTTGTCAGGCTATCTTAAGGGAGAAATTTTGTGTTAGTAAATCTGGAGCAAATGAATCCTCCAAACTATTCCAAGCAACAGAACACCATTATTTTTGTTCATATAGTCCTGTTTCCTGGCATACTTTGGAGGAATCAAGGCACTCCAATGTACCAAAAAAGAATTACCACCTTAAACTATACTATGTTTATATAAGAAAGAGTAAAATTGTAAAACATATTGTATACAAAATTTGATATACTGTAGTACTGTTGATATTAGTGAATGACGGTACAGTTGGACACATGAATGAATGGGTGGTACAGCCCAAGTGAAAGATGGTCCATTTCTGCCAATATCAAGTTCCTTAGTGCCAAACAGGAGACATCAGGAGCAGAAGTCAGTATTGAGGATGGTATTAAAAAGCAACTACCTCATAATAGACACTGATTAGGTTAGGTTAGGTGGGTTGGGTTAGGTTAGGTGGGTAGGGTTAGATTAGGTGGGTTAGGTTAGGTTAGGTTAGGTTAAGTTAGGTTAGGTTAGGTGGGTTAGGTTAGGTTAGGTTGGTAATTAGGAGGGGCAGAAGTCAGTATTGAGGATGGTAATAAAAAGCAACTACCTGATAATAGACACTGGTTACTCAAATGGGACAAGTATCTTTCACCTGGGCTGTATCACCCATTCATTCATGTGTCCAACTGTACCAGAACTGTATCTCTCTAACCTTACCTTGTTTGGTGGAAACATGATGTAGCTTCTTTTCTCTATGTTCAACTCCCAGAACTGCTGTGACCCTGTTATGTTGAACTGCTGTTACTGTTACTGTGGTGTGACCCTGCACTCCCTCTTGTGTTATACTGCAAAAAGACACAAAATACACTGTATTCATCCACCTCTTCAAGATTCCATTTCCCATTTTTCAGGATTATTATTTATTTTCTCTCTCTCTAGACTCTCTATCTCTCTCTCCTTTTATTTCCTTCCTGCTTCCTGTCACACCTCTCTATCACCTTTCTCTGGTGCTATATGACTTCGCTGTTGCGGCACCTAATATCAATCAATCTATATCTATAATCCCATTTTTCAGAGGGCTGGGGTGCTCCAATCCCAGGAAGAAAAATAAAATATCAGAAAGACAAACAGAGGGACATAATACTGTACCAAATGAAATGAGCCACACACTATTTAGGCCTACTCCCGGACTCCAGAAATACGCACGTTATCTACACATAATAATCTCGAGTCTATGAACATCTGTAGCCTCGGTGAAGCAGGTGAGGCGACAGACAGGACTTTTGCCCCAGACTGTACCATTCACTCACCAATAAGAAATTTACTGGTATCCTGAGGTGTACAAAGGGAAATACAACTAACATCTAAAGGTTAAAGAGTAGTACAGTTTAACCCACATACAACAAGCATGTTTATACAAAGATGAAGCATGTCACAACTCAAGAACTGAAGCAAAAAAAAAAAAAAATGGTTTCTCTGCATGAATGTAAAGTTTCTTTGTAATTATATGTGTAGTGTGGGTGTATGTCATGTTGTAAGTTTATGGACAACCAGGACAAACTTCATGCATAACATTATAGGTATATATATATTATATATAGGCTACTCTACCAACTACATTTATATCTCTGGCTTCAACAAGTATTCTATATGCTGGTTCAAGTAATGGTATATTTACCTTATAAGTTCCTTGTAGGCAAACTTCTGCAAAAGATTATCTATATCTTTTGCTTCTAAAGTTCTCCTTAGCTTTGTAGAGAGTGTGTGAGTTAGCTGAGTGGACTGTACTGGTGGTAGTGCTCCATTCAGACACTCTAACAAGGCACACTCTAAACTCCAGTCCTCACTGCCATTCGAGGTAGCTGTTGATATAAGTGCAGTTTGTAATTTGTTACTGTAGTTATCTGTAAGTCAAAAAATCAACTAACATATTACTAATACAGCATATTGGTATTTAAGCATAAAATTACTACATTAAACTCATCAGGATTTTTACTCCTTCAGTCCCAAGCAACATCACTTTCAGTTGTTTCACTATCCCTCCTTTCCTTATCCTCTTGTCTATCTCCTCCAAACTTTGGGTGATTTTAATAACTTGGGAGTGACATGTATAAATAAGGTGTGGGTCATCTAGTGGGGCAGAAGAGAATCTACAGTACCAACATCACCACCACCAAGCTCCACTGTCTCATCTAGTGTGTGTGTGTGTGTGTGTGTGTATAAATAAGGTGTGGGTCATCTAGTGGGGCAGAAGAGAATCTACAGTACCAACATCACCACCACCAAGCTCCACTGTCTCATCTAGTGCGACATCCAATAATCTCGGGGCCTGGCAAGAGTCACGGGCTACTCACAGCCTAAAAGTCCCAAGGTTGAGGTATAGAAAAAAATAAATAAAAAAAAGAGAGTGAAGAGTCCCATGGAGACATTCATGAGTTTTGATGAGATTTTGGATTTTCTAGTTATCAACATTACAATACAAGTTATATACAGTATATACCATATATTATATTACATGTTTTCTCGCATTACTAAAAATCCTTAATTTCCCAGGTTTTTGCCAACATTGTATGTAGGAAGGTCTATCTATCTATCTATAGGTCTGATGCCTCGCTCCCTCTGGGAACTCCCCCCAAGGGGGTGGCCACGGCAGAAGTGTCTCCAAGTTTCCCTGTTCCAACACTCCCTTCTTACTTGGTCAAGCCCTACTCTGCCCCTCATGTTTCTCTCCTTTACATACTCTTCCACTCTGTTCCAACACTCCCTACTCTGCCCCTCAAGTTTCTCTCCTTTACATACTCTTCCACTCTGTTCCAACACTCCCTACTCTGCCCTTCATGTTTCTCTCCTTTACATACTCTTCTACTCTGTTCTGCCATTTAACTGGTGGTCTGCCTCTCACACTTGGAGGGAGATATATCTGGGAAATGTGGCATTTACAATGGAAATGTCATAGCAGCATCTTAGAATGGTCTATGACAAGGGTACACAACCAGTGCATGTGTCCCTCTGGCAGTCCTTCCTTAGTAGGTAATAAATGGTAAAAAATAACAACAATAACAAAGTTTCAACCCAACATAAAGAAGCTTTGTTTATGAATCACAGTGTCAAAAATATCATTAAGAAGACTGTGTTATGTATGCCAGGTAAGGATTAATCAAAGTTTTGTAAAGTAATGCATTAAGTCATTAAGTACTATATTTTTACCATTAATTAAGCATCTAAAATTCCTACATTTTTGCAAGTACGGTATATACTTGCCATGGTTAATTAAGGGGGTGCGGGAGTAGGGGGACAGGCTTGGGGGGGGGGGGTGAGGGAATAGGGGGACAGACAGGCTTGGGGTGGGTAGAAAGCCTGTCCCCTATTCCCGCACCCCCCCAAGCCTGTCCCCCTACTCCCGCACCCCCCTCAAGCCTGTCCCCCTATTCCCGCACCCCGTTAAGTTAAATGTTATTTCCTCAACAGAACTGTTTATATGTAATAAAAATAAAGAAGCATAATACTTTAGGCTTATGTATGGAAACCTATAAATGGGGCAATTTAACAGTTACACTCACAACATTTCAAATTTTTGACATGATACACGACATTTTAAATGTTTATAACTATGATATCAGACTTTACTTCCACAACCCAGGCAATCGGACTAAATTATTTTGGTCCCAGTACCTAGTTCCCAAATTTGGTCATAGGTTAGGTTAGGTTAGGTTAGCTCCCAACAGTCTGCCTTGGTCCAGATTGGGTCAGGTTAGGCCAGGTCACCCAAAGTTTGCCAGGTTAGGTCCCGGTAGTTTGCCCAGGTTAGGTCCCGGTAGTTTGCCCAAGTTATTTCCTGGTAGTCTGCTGTGGTCTAGGTTAGGTTAGGTCAGGCTAATTTCAAAATGCCCCATTTGAATATACCTTGGAAATTTGTGGAGGAAATGCCATAGAAGAAAATAGTCTTAGAATGGTCTAAATAAGTGGGTAATGAAGGTAGGAAAACCGTACACAATAACGGTAATTCTTTCAATATTTACCAAATATACAATATAATGAAAATAGTTAATAATGATACGAAAATATACAATTATAATAAATAAAGTAATTCTATAAATTTACCAAATATTGTTTTAGTTACCTGTTGGTGAAGTACTGGGTGTGAGGAAAGTACTGGTACTGGGATTACTACTGGTACTGGGGAAGGTACTGGTAGTACTACTGGTACTAGTACTGGTGCTGCTGCTGACTCCTACTACTGAACTCAGCAGTGTTTCTCTTTCTGCTTTTCTCTTCTTAATCTTTTCCCTGAACCTTTCCCTTTTACTCTTCACTAATTGAATATTGGCCCAAGTTTCGTCCCCCATTATAGCAGTTATTATGATATTATAATGCTATAATATTATAATGCTATGTATGATGCTATAAACACAACAACAACACTCGTCGCCACTCACAGTTGACAACTGAAATTTTCTTAAGGCGCTAAACTTACTCCCGAAAAGTGCTAAAAAGACGCTATTTTTGATAAATGTCCCACAAAACCTTCTGATTATTATTTATTTATTACTATTTATTATGTCAAGACTCTGAAATAATTAAAACCACCAAGAAATGCGCAACAAACACACAGAAAAGCAGCTGTCAAATGGCACTAAAGCCGAATTATAAGAGATATATTGTTCTATAAAGTGCCGAATCTAGCTCCAAAAGCGCTAAATTTGCAACTCTGCTCCCCCTGGCCTACTAGAGTCTGTCAGTGTTGCCAGATTTGCTTCACCAAATTTCCCCAGCACCAGACAGTTTGAACATCACAATTATTTCCCTATTAATTAACCTCACATATTCCCTGTTTACTCCTCACTCAACATGGAGGGTTTTTATTTATGGTATTTTTCGTCTGGTAGAAATTTCCCTGTTTACCCATGAACAATCTTTATATAATTAATCCTGTGTGGATGTCAAAATTCCCTAAAACAGAGAAATGCTTCACGAAATATCCCCACCAGCTTGTTACATCAGAATTTTCCTATTAATTAACCTCACAAGTTCCCTAGCTGTTTACTCTTGAAGATAATAAATAGTCAGTCGTAGCCTACTATCAAAGACAAAATTGGATCGTGTCGCTGTCTTGTCTTATAATTTAATATAACTTGTGAAACATTATGGAAGCCCCACTATAGTAATTAACGTTCATGTCCATGCAGCAGGTTTAATTAGTCCTCTACCATATAATTATTTTCACCAAATTTCACGACACGAGTTTTTTTTTCTCGGGTATTTTGAGCCTGAATTTGGGATATAAACGAGTACAGAAGATGCATGAACATATATTGACTTTGGGCACCTATAATATCGATATTTGGCATGTTTTGGGCCTATATTTGAGATATATTCTAGCATTGAGTAGGCCTATGCATGAACAAATCGCTTCTGGGACCCCATAATATCGAATTTTCGGGTATTTTGAGCCTGAACTTGGGATATACACGAGTACAGAAGATGCATGCACCTCCCATGTATCCCTGATTGTCGTAGAAGTGGACTAAAAGGGTCTTTCACTTCTCCAACTGTTCCTTTTTTTTCATACATGTTACCATTTATGCTTACTGGGCCACCTCTCAATCACCTTCTTCCTCGGGCGCCATAATATAGGCTAACTGCTAGATTTAATAGACTGACCTACTTGACTGACTTGAAAGACAGATTGACTGATTTAAAGACGCTTTGGATTCGAAGTCGTCAAATATTTTACACTGTATAGCCTATGCCTATTTTACTGTACCATCTTCTTGATCTTTCCTCTGATAGAAATTTCCCCATTTACTCTTGAACAATCTTTACATATTTCCCCATTGGTACTTCTACTAATTCCGCATATCTAAAGATAAATCCCCATACGTGGCAACACTGTAGAGTCCACTTCCTCAACTGAAAGGACACAAGAGTATAGATACTTAGGAATAATTGTGGATGAGAAAGGGTGTGATAGGACAAAGACTGATAGGTTATCAAGAGCAAACCAGTGGGTAGGAAGACTAGGAAGTGTGGCAAGGTGTAGAGCCAATAAGTATGAGGTAGTGTGTGGTGTATGGAAAGGTATGGCTGTACCTGGACTCATGTATGGACTGGAGACTATGACATGGACAGTGAATGACTTGAACAGACTGGAAGTAGTACAGAATAGGATAGGAAGAACAGCATTAGGTGCAAACAAGTATGTAGGTGTGGAAGCAATAAGAGGTGACGCTGGATGGAGTACGTTTGAGGAGAGGATAGCCAAAGGAGTGTTGAGATATAAGGTTAGACTAGAGGGAATGAATGAAGACAGATGGGCTCGAAGAGTGTATAAATGGACAGGACGGTACACCAAGTGGAGAAGGATGTGTGATAAGAGAATGGGAAAGTGTGGAATGCAGTACCCAATGCTAGATGAAAGGGGCAGATGGAGTGATGAGAAATGGATGAATGAGATTAAGAGACGAATACAAGAAATAGGCAGAGATGAATGGATGAAAGGCATAAGTCAGAAGAGCACGCTAGATTGGTACTCCTCTAAGGACATACCAAGGAGTGAATTGTTCTATGATGGTAGCTGGGGAAGTGAGCTGATGTTTAAGGCAAGAACGAAGTCACTGGAGGTGAATGACAGAATTTATAGATGGAGTAATGAAGGTAGTAAGGTGTGTGGGATGTGTGAGAGTAGGGAAGATGAGACAGTAGAACATGTGTTGATGGTATGTGATAAGTATGAACGAGAGAGAGCTATCATGCTGAATGTGGTAATTAGTGAACTAGGAGTGAGAAAATGGAGTGAGATGGTGGAAGCGACAGTGGCAGCTAAAGTGCTGCTAGGTCTTAGTGAACGAGAGCTGTACAGTCCAGTGATAATAGAGAGTGTGAAAGAATTTCTGGAAAGGGTATGGTTGAAGAGAAAATGAGTATATAGGGACGAGCAGGTTGTATAGGATATAGAGGATGAAAGTATGATGTGTATACATGTATTCTTTGGTGCTGTTTTTTGTTTTCTCTCCGCAGAGTCTGCAGAGGAAGACAGTGAGAGAGCGCCGTTGCAAAGGCTACACCCGAACGCGGGTGACTCTCAGTCATCATCATCATCATCATCATCATCAACTTCAGATGTAAACAATATGATCTTGAACAAGCTCTCTAAAGTTATCGTTTTAATCATTTGTATGAAAGACATTTTTATTATGTCAAAAATCAGCATGAATATACTTGGGTTACTGTGTGTTTGTGCCTTTTTGTTCGAATTCATCAATAATTTACAGACAAGCTATGTAATAATAGAAAATGTAAGACATCTATGTAGGCTAGTCATCGTATCTCAGACACTTATCCCCGGCACGTGGAAAACTTCAAAATTGGATATAAAATGAAATTTATCAAATATATCACACAATCCTGTTGGTCCTTATTGTGTCGAGCACGGCACGACAAAAATAAATAAATAAATAAATAAATAACATTTGTATGATTAGAGAGATGATGCAGGGGGCCGAGTCATTCTCCTGAGAATGTCTGCTGGGCCCGAGGTTCCCCTCAGAGTCAGAGCCAGACTCCACGACCTCATAGAGTGTGTCGGTATAGACTTTTCAACAATCGATACCCTGGTCTTAGTAAATATTGCACCCTGGGCAATGTCCCCTATAATTATGATGGACTACTGGTTACCAGGGGTTAAATCCCGGTGTACACTCGCGGTCAGAAATTGTGTCTTGATCCCTTGGGACGATGAATCGCAACTAGCCAAGCTTTGATGATTCGAACAAATGTGTGTTGTATGGAGACGCACAGTTATTCAAACCTTATATACAAAAAATATTTATATAAAAAAAAAAATGTATATAAAAAAATTGTTATATAAAAAAAAAAATTATATAAAAAAAATTTTATATAAAAAATTTTTTTATAAAAAAAAATTTTATATAAAAAAAAATTTTATATACATTTTTTTTTATATAAATAATTTTTGTATATAAAAAAAATTTTTATATAAATTTTTTTTTTATATAAAAAAAAATTTTATATAAAAAGAAATTTTATATAAAAAAAAATTTTATATAAAATTTTTTTTTTATATAAAAAAAATATTTTATAAAAAAAAATTTTTATATAAAAAAAAAATTTATATAAAAAATTTTTTTATATAAAAAAAATTTATATAAAAAAAAATTTTATATAAAAAAAATTTTTATATAAAAAAAATTTTTATATAAAAAAGGTTTTTATATAAAAAAAATTTTATATAAATTTTTTTTTATATAAAAATTTCTTTTATATAAAAAAATTTTTATATAAACATTTTTTTTATATAAAATTTATTTTTATATAAATAATTTTTTTATATAAAAAAAATTTATATAAAATTTTTTTTTATATAAAAAAAAAATTTATATAAAATTTTTTTTTATATAAAAAAAAAAATTTATATAAAAAAATTTTTATATAAAAAAAAATTTTATATAAAAAAAAAATTTATATAAAAAATTTTTTTATATAAAAAAAAATTTTATATAAAATTTTTGTTTATATAAAAGAAATTTTTATATAAAAAAAATTTTATATAAAATTTTTTTTTATGTAAAAAAAAATTTTATATAAAAATTTTTTTTATATAAAAAAAAATTTTATATAAAAATAAATTTTATATAAAAATTTTTTTTATATAAAATTTGTTTTTATATAAAAAATTTTTTTATATAAAAAATGTTTTAATATAAAAAAATTTTGTATATAAAAAAAAATTTTATATAAAAAAATTTTTTATATATAAATTTTTTTTTATATAAAAATTTTTTTTATATAAAAATTTTCTTTATATAAAAATTTTTTTTTATATAAATTTTTTTTTATATAAAATTTTTTTTATATATAAATTTTTTTATATAAAATTTTGTTTTATATAAAAAATTTTATATAAAATTTATTTTATATAAAAATTTTTTTTATATAAAATTTTTTTCTATATACAAAATTTTTTTATATAAAATTTTTTTTCATATAAAAATTTTTTTTATATAAATTTTTTTTATATAAAATTTTTTTTTATATAAAATTTTTTTTTATATAAAAATTTTTTTATATAAAATTTTTTTTTATATAAAATTTTTTTTATATAAAATTTTTTTTAATATAAAAATTTTTTATATTAAATTTTTTTTATATAAAATTTTTTTCTATATAAAAAATTTTTTTATATAAAATTTTTTTTCATATAAAAATTTTTTTTATATAAATTTTTTTTATATAAAATTTTTTTTTATATAAAATTTTTTTTTATATAAAAATTTTTTTATATAAAATTTTTTTTTATATAAAATTTTTTTTATATAAAATTTTTTTTAATATAAAAATTTTTTATATTAAATTTTTTTTATATAAAAAATTTTTTTTATATAAAAATTTTTATATAAAAAAAAATTTATATAAAATTTTTTTTTATATAAAATTTTTTTTTATATAAAATTTTTTTTTATATAAAAAAAATTTTTATATAAAATTTTTTTTTATATAAAATTTTTTTTTATATAAAAAAATTTTTTATATAAAAATTTTTTTTATATAAAAATTTTTTCTATATAAAATTTTTTTATATATAAAATTTTTTTTTATATAAAAAAAAATTTTATATAAAATTTTTTTTATATAAATTTTTTTTTTATATAAAATTTTTTTTTATATATAAATTTTTTCTATATAAAAATTTTTTTTATATAAAATTTTTTTTTATATAAAATTTTTTTTTATATAAATTTTTTTTTTATATAAAAATTTTTTTTATATAAAATTTTTTTTTATATAAAAATTGTTTTATATAAAAAAAAATTTTATATATTTTTTTTTATATAAAATTTTTTTTTATATAAATTTTTTTTTATATATAAAAAAATTTTATATAAAATTTTTTTTATATAAAAAAAAATTTATATAAAATTTTTTTTTATATAAAATTTTTTTTATATAAAAATTTTTTTATATAAAATTTTTTTTAATATAAAATTTTTTTTTTATATAAAATTTTTTTTATATAAAATTTTTGTTATATAAAATTTTTTTTAATATAAAAATTTTTTATATTAAATTTTTTTTATATAAAAAATTTTTTTTATATAAAAATTTTTATATAAAAAAAAATTTATATAAAATTTTTTTTTATATAAAATTTTTTTTTATATAAAATTTTTTTTTATATAAAAAAAATTTTTATATAAAATTTTTTTTTATATAAAATTTTTTTTTATATAAAAAAATTTTTTATATAAAAAATTTTTTTATATAAAAATTTTTTCTATATAAAATTTTTTTATATATAAAATTTTTTTTTATATAAAAAAATATTTTATATAAAATTTTTTTTATATAAATTTTTTTTTTATATAAAATTTTTTTTTATATATAAATTTTTTCTATATAAAAATTTTTTTTATATAAAATTTTTTTTTATATAAAATTTTTTTTTATATAAATTTTTTTTTTATATAAAAATTTTTTTTATATAAAATTTTTTTTTATATAAAAATTGTTTTATATAAAAAAAAATTTTATATATTTTTTTTTATATAAAATTTTTTTTTATATAAATTTTTTTTTATATATAAAAAAATTTTATATAAAATTTTTTTTATATAAAAAATTTTTTATATAAAATTTTTTTTTATATAAAATTTTTTTTATATAAAAATTTTTTTATATAAAATTTTTTTTAATATAAAATTTTTTTTTTATATAAAATTTTTTTTATATAAAAATTTTTTTTTATATAAAAATTGTTTTTATATAAAAAAAATTTTTATATAAATTTTTTTTTTATATAAACAATTTTTTTATATAAAACAAAATTTTATAAAAAAAAAATTTTATATAAAAATTTTTTTTATATAAAAAACAATTTCATATAAAAAATAATTTTATATAAAAAAAAATTTATATAATTTTTTTTTTTATAGTAACAATAATACTTAACCGAATTAATGCCAGTCTGATACAATTAGTCCAGTTACAGAAGGGAGAGAAATGGGTCTCACACAGAACAATTAAATTTGAGAAATGCTGGAAGAATGACATTGAGCACCGGCTTTTCTCGCTATATATACTCTTTGAGAAACCTACGTCAAAACCACAACACTCAAGGATTGGCTATCTTGTAAACTTGTAATGATCCTTGACTGGTGCAGACGGCCGAATATATTAAAGAGGGAATCTGGACCTTCATAACACACTGTAATAAAAAAAATTATTTATATAATAAATTTTTTTTATATAAACAAAATTTTTGTCCTGATCCCTTGGCACGATGAATTGCAACCAGCCAAGCTTTGATGATTTGAACAAATGTGTGTTGTAGGGAGACGCACAGTTATTTTTCAAAGCCAGGCTGTTTGCGATTCATCTTGCCATTGGATCGGGACACAATTTCTGACCGCGAGTGTACAACAGAGTTTATGGGAGATTATTATTCAACATCTTCCATATTTCCACCTGTATACCAACTGCTCCTAGACAGATCAATGTGTGGGTACAGGTGTGTGGCCGACTGAATGCCAGTAGAGATTCAGACTGCCGAATCATACATCAATTTTCCTTGCTGAACTTTTTGCTATTGATAAAGCTATAGAGTTTGCCCTATCAACGACCCACGATAGGATAGTTATCTATACTGATTCGTTAAGTTCACTTAAAGCCATTAAGTCCCTAAACAATACTACTAATAAAATTCAGCATTATATCATCATTAGCAAGATGTATAGTGACAATAAGTCAATCAAACTAATATGGGTATGTACCTTCACATTATTATTATGGTATATATGGCAGTGAACAGGTTGATATATTAGCAAGGTCAACTGGTGATCTAGCTGTACCTTATATAGCATAGTCTGCACGAATATCAGGTGTTTTGTGTCCCTCATTAAAACTCGAATTCATCTTCTGTGGCAAAGGCAGTGGACCAGATTAGACATCAGAAATAAGGTTTAACAAAAAAAAAAAGAACCTTGGGCTACAACATGATGGCGTTGCCGTAGTGACGAGGTGGTGTTGGTTCGTCTCCAGGTCAATGCCACCAGATTAACCCACCTCAATCCATACATTAACAGAACTTCCCCCCCCCCCACCACCACCAAGTGCCCCTCATACAAAATAATAATGTTAATAGCACACATCTTAGTATTTTGTGAGAAATATGAAGGGTAACTATATAAACTTAAACAATATTTCCAACACAAAAATATAGCTCTCACCATAAACAATATTCTCTCAGATGATAAGATTATTATAAATAAAGTAATGAGTTCTCTGAGGGAGACAAAGCTTTATGACTTTCTAGAAATTGATATAATATAATGGAACCATTGACTTAATGACCTTTGGTTATACGCCACTGGTTGATACCCAATAAATTCAACACTAGTCATATCCTGGAACACTCTCAGTGGTGTTGTGTGTGTTGAACCAGCTTATTAACATTATGGGTTTGTTGGATCTTCCTGTCATCACTGTCCACAGTATGGCCAAGGAATATTCGGCCATGGTCCAAGGTATCTCTCCTGTAACAACTATCGGTGACCATACAGGGAGGCATAACAATTCCTGGAGTTAAGGGACCCTGTGATATAGTCAGAAAATTGGAGATAAACGAGGCCTTCAAATATTGCCACGAAACACACTCACACACACACACACCTATAGGGAAGGAGCTTATTTGTTTCGTGGCATGGTCAGGAGGAATCAGAAGCCTCCAGTTTTCATACACGATCACAGGGTCCTTAATGGCGGACAAAACTAGCTGGTGATTATATTTGTATATAATATGTTGTGGTATTGGGTGTTGCACATGTGCTTATAGTAAAATTGTAATAACCATTATTTATGCCCACTTTGGTCATTTAATTATTAATTTGTAATCCTATGAAGTTTTATTATTTGTAATATTTGTTTTGTTTGAGCTGAAGAAAATTTATAACTTTTTTACTTTTTTTATGTTACACGAATTAGGTCGGAGGCTTCCTCCATCAACACAGGGAAATACCCAAACCTTTCAAGTTGTCATTACTTTTCCCAACTGAATCTTGGGGTGATATCATCCAGTGTTTGGTTACTACCAGGGTTATCTTATACCCCTAGTCCAATCAAATATTCCTCCTTAACCCAGGGTTGTAACAAGGACCACTCCAACTTTGTCAACACACATGATGACAACAAGCGGGCTTATGCATAGCCTTTAGTCCTAATAGTAAAAACTGACAACTTTTCTCCTTCATATTCTGTTGCTGATTCTACGATTGTCAAACAGAAAGGCAAAAATCCTCGCCAATATTAAATACATTTGACAGCCCCTGTAGCAGGAGTGTTCTTCTCACGTGATGGTTTCCACCTCCCCCTCTGAGAAAGTTGAACAAGTCTCGATTATGTCAGTTGACAGACATCGATCAAGGCCCGATGGTGGTGGAGGTACTCCTCCTAAAGCTAAAAAGGCTAAGCACACATAGGCACTTAATTTATATCCTTAATTAAACCTCCAACATGTATAATATTATATGGTGGAATTGTAGAGGTATTAGGAATAAAGTACCACTATTGGTTATATCAAGTTGTGTGTGTAAATCAATCACTGGAGAAGAGAAACAAGAACTGTAAATACTTTGGTATTTTACAACTTGAGACCAACAGGAAAGGTGGGGTTAATGTGACCTCATCTCACCTGTCACAACATTCTAGTCTAGTGGGAATCTCTTCAAAACAAAATATGTTAATATTCTGTCTCATTTAAAATTACCATAGTTCATATTTACACTTTAATCATAAATTATGTACCAGAGGAAAAGACAAAATTTAACTTCATTTCTTTCATAGAAACATTTTAACTTGGCTAAAACTTTCTATTCAGACTAGTTGATTAAGTGATTATTGATAATTTTATATTGAAATAATCCACTACTCATGTGACAAATATCCTCACAATATACTAATGTTGTGTTACCTTACTCTAGTTATTGAAGGTGGTGCAGGAATAGGGGGACAGGCTTGGGGGGGGGGGTTTAGGGGGTTGCGGGGGGTGTCAGGGGGGTTTTGGGGGGTGCGGGAATAGAGGGACAGGCTTGAGGGGGTGTGGGGGGGTTTGGGGGGTCCAAGAGTAGGGGAACAGGCTTGGGGGGGGGGGTTATGGGGGTGCAGGAATAGGGGACAGGCGCTCTACCCACCCCAATCCTGTCCCCCTATTCCCGCACCCCCCAGTCCCCCCCTAAGCCTATCCCCTTCTCCCTGACCCCTTTAATTATCCAGTCTGGTCCTATATAGAAATGGTAACAATTCTGACATGGAATTTTACACATTTATTTCTGAGTCACATTCTGTTCTGTTCTTGATAAAAGCTTTTTGAACAATAAATATATCCTATTTAAAAACTATTTCTACATTAAGGTTCTTCAGTACATGTATAGAGTCATGAAGGTTTTCATGGAATGGAAGAATTTCTACATTAAGGTTCTTCAGTACATGTATAGAGTCATGAAGGTTTTCATGGAATGGAAGAATGAACATTTTACAATGTGGCTGGTGACACAACCTTTCATTTTTATGCTCTATAATCTTATTATTTTTTCTAACTGAATTGTGACACTAAGAATGTTTAGTGAATATTTCAACTTCCGTCCATCAATTCTAACCATCACATTAATGTAAGAAAATCAGATTTTACATCAATCCATATATAGGATTTCAGATCCAAAATTTTTGGAGGCGGAACTTATAAGAATTTTGAAAATTGGACAGACTAAACATTCTTAATCAGTGTCACAATACAACAAAGAATGTAATGGTTAAAACAGATGGACAGAAGTTGAAAGGAATGTAAAGGTACTGTACACTCGTGATACATAATTTCTGACCAGAGTGTGAGGAGCAGAAAGCTTTGAATCGCCTGCTATTGTTCATTTCCCCACCCAGTACACCTATAGAGGCTGAGTTCGAATACAGGGTATGTGTGTGTGTATGTGAGTGTGTGGTGCCTGCCGTTCGTCTCTGGTCAGAAATTACGTATCACGAGTGTACAGTTGTAAAAGGAAGTTTCTTTACGTCCTGGGGTCACTCTATACCCCAGCACACACCTTGGTCTAGTAATGAAAGAGATTATTATGTTTTAATAAGAGTATAATATATAATGACGAAGATGATAGACAGAGGAGTTGTCATAAATGAATCGTTATAATTATACTATACTTTCATTCACAAATCTCTTCCATTAGTAGATTAAAGGACTTGTGATCGTGTATGAGAACTGGAGGCTTCTGATTCCTCCTGACCGCTCCATGAAACAAGCTCCATCCATTTAGGTGGTGTTTCGTGGCAATATTTGAAGGACTCGTATATATATTTTCTGACTACATCACAGGGTCCTTAAGGTATGTGCTAGGGTATAGAGGGACCCCATGTAGGTAAAGAAACTCCCTCTGCAACTGTACCAGTGAGGGTGTATATCTGTGTGTGTGTGTGTGTGTGTGTGTTTTACGACTTTCAGTGGCCTTGCACTATTGTTAGTACCTGAAACTCCATTAGGAAGAGTACCGGTATATATTTTCAACCTCTCGCCTGAGAGGATTCGTTCTCTCGACTTTAAAGTTAGAGTCCAGCAGTACACTAACCACTTAACTACCTCCCCTCAACTAATAAATCATCATCAATACAGCAATTATTTAGTTAGCCAATGTTATGATAGACAAGATTGTGTGTGTGTGTGTGTGTGTGTGTGTTGGAGACGGAACATATACACACATAAGTATAACTACACCAATTATTTAATCATCCAATGTTATAATATAAAGTAAAGAGTGAGAGTAAGAGTGGGTGTGTTGGCGAGAAGGGTTGGTGTTGGTAGTGGTGGACACACACACACACACACACACACACACACACACACTGTCATGCCCCTTGACAGCGTCTACCTCAGTAGGATTGTATATCATGTATTTCTGTAGAATTGTTTATTATGTATGATTGTAGAGACCCTCAGCCATTTGTATATTATACATTGTATGATTGTATAGACCCTCAGCCACTGATGATCGTTCCCGCACCACTTCCTTCCCCCTTAACTATTAACGAGGCAGTCTCTCGTTCGACTCCCCAGAGAGTCGAGTGCCTTCACTCCCTTCAGGAGGTTTCGAAGGTACTTCTTCGAACAAGCCTTCGAAGCAGGCCGGGCTTCACCCGCCTGTATATAAGGCGCCTAGCTTGTCCCAGAAATTCAGTCTCATCAGCAGCTCGGCTGCATCTCGACATCAGGGCCTTTTCTCTCTCCCAAGGTTTTTGTAAGGTTGTGGTCCGGGAGTGTATTCTAGGTGTGCTGCCTCCACTTCACCCAGATAAGTTTTTGTGGCTGTATTGTGTACCATTTGTATGGTATGTCCCTGTTCTCATTTGTGCTGTGTAACTGTTCACTGTCCTGTTTCAACTCGGGAGTTATATGTTCTGTTCTGGAGTTGGTGAATAATTATTTTAAACTAAACTAAACCTGGTTGTTTCGTGCTTACCTTAATTAACCAACTACGGTGACGAGTGGCTTATCACAGTGATACTGAGCCCCTAGACTGGTAATCATTGCTCACTGCCCATTACTGTGCTAGGCCAGATCGTTACATGGGGGCCTGTCCGGGATCCGATTGTTGTGAATTGTTTGCACAGTACATGGAGATAGGGACCTGCCTGCATACTAGGAAATTATGCCCGTTAGGTTAGGAGTGGAATAATTCTTAAATTGTTGTGCTAAAGTTACTTCGTGGATTCATACGTTGACTCTACACTTGGCCAGTGTGGTGTTAGGGTACCCTCCTATAGGTGATGTGATACGTAAACAACTGGAAACTGAAAACCACAGGTTTAGCGGTAATACTTGTCCCTGTATCAAACGCAAACTTACACTACCCACCTGAGAGATAAAGACTGGCTCCCGCCATCGTCATCTGGAGACTCATCATTTTCATTTCTAATTCTTAAGAGACAAGAGAGCTCTTCTCATCAGTTAACTAGTATATACACTCAACTGTGCGTTTGACCAGCCTCAATCTGTTTAGCGAGCGCTAAGTCTGTCTGTGAGTATGAGCGGGAAATACGCCACACTCATTTCATGTCCCTGGCAAACGGCAGTTTGAAGTGTCTACGGCTGTCTATTGCTAGTTTGGGAAGCAAGTCCTTGAGCCGTCTAATGTGATTTTAGTGTCTTATGTTTTTTTTTTTGTGTATTGTTGTTGATTAATACTAAGTAGCTATTGGGCATAAACTTCTAGTGGTGGAATCGGAACTGGTCTCAAGTCACAATGTCAAGTTTCGACCCAGTCGAGTTTGTCGGTAACCCGTCGGTGGAGGAGTTGGTTGATGCTGACGTCAGAAAGGATGATTTAAAGTACTTAGCCACTAGTTATAACATTCCCTTCACATATAGTACTACGAAAGCCCAGTTGAAAGAAATGGTTCTTGCTCATCTGAGAGTGACGGGAGGCAACTCACAAGGGGTGGTACAAACCAACGACCCCAAGGAGACCCTGGCGATAGAGAAGGTGAAGCTTGAAGCCATGAAATTGAAACTACAGTACGAACTAACCGAGCGAGACAACGCGAAGATAAAGTTCCAGTTCGAGGAGCAACGTCGAGAAGAAGAGCGACACGAACGTGCCCTCGAAAGGCAACACGAGCTACACCTTCTCCAACTAAAGGCTAGTCCAGTAGCCCCACAGACTTCAGAACCAGTAAACTTCGACGTTGGTAAACACCTCAAGCTTGTACCTGCCTTCTCCGAAGATAATCCCGAAGTTTTCTTCAGAGAATTCGAGTCAACTGCCTCCCATTTTCAGTGGCCAAGGGACCATTGGGTATGGCTAATTAAGCCTAAACTTGTAGGTAGGGCTATCACTGTATGTGACGGGATAGAGGATAATACAAACTATGACTCGGTTAAGGAAGCTATAATCTCCTCCTATTCCATCTCCACCGAAGGTTACCGACAGGCCTTTAGGAACCTAAACAAAACCTATGTCCAGACTTTCACAGAGTTTGCTTCTGAGAAATTAAGAGCTTTCCGGAGGTGGGTGAAGTCGGCGAATGTTGCCACTTTTAATGAATTAGCTAACTTAATAGTCACTGAAGAATTCAAACGAAAAGTTCCGTATTCCATCATGGTGCACATTATTGACAAGGAGGAAACTGACTTAATCAGGGCAGCCAATATCGCCGATGTTTTTTCCCTTATCCATCGCCCCGGGCTGAGAGAAAAGGCCTTGGGAGAGAAGAGACCTAATATTGTTAGGACAGATGCAGGTTCTCACACTAACCCTGGTAAACCCGTTGGACAGAGTCTCCCTGAACAATTTAAAACCATTTGTAGATACTGTAAGAAGGAAGGACATTTTGTTAAAGATTGTCCTGACCCTAGATGTAAGGTGGCAAAGGGTAGTACCAATACCAACCCGTTCACTCGACCAGTAGCTACCACTAATGTTGTTCAGCCACCCCCACAAGATCTCTTCCAGCCTTTCCGATCGACTGGCACCGTATCCCTTGGTGCTGGTATGGAGCTATACCCTGTACAGATCATCAGGGATACCGCATCTGCCCAGTCTCTAATCACCAAGTCCTCTCTACCCAACATCGATAACAACTTGACAGGGGAAAAGGTGCATCTCCAAATGCTGCACGCAAGTACTCCAGTGCCCCTGGCCAAGATCCATCTCAGCTGTGATGCAGTAACGGGACCCGTAATCGTAGGGGTTATTGATACTCCCTTGCCCATTCCTGACTCCACCTTCCTCCTGGGAAATGACCTGGCCGGCAGTTTGGTCGTACCCTTGCTGTCCACGCAGGATTCCCCACTGCCATACAACCCTACCGAGGCTATAGAGAGGGTCCAACCAACGTTGTTCCCCAGTTGTGCAGTCACTCGCGCCCAAGCTCACTGTGCCCTGCCTGAAGATGAAGTCCTAACGCAACATCTTCCGGCTGGGGCATCCCTGAAGGAGCTGATCTCTGAGCATAAACTGGAGGAAGCGCAGAGGTTGGATCCTACTCTAACGGTACTCCAAAGGAAGGCTATCCTTAAGGACAACGTCCTCCATTCCCCATCTTACTACTATGAGGGTGACATATTAATGAGATTCTATAGGCCACCTAGACTAACAGATGATGACACTTGGGCTGAAACCCATCAGGTTGTGTTGCCACAAACTATCAGGACATCTGTAATGGAGATCGCTCATGAAGGTTTTGGGGGGCACCTCGGAATCAAGAAAACTTATTTGAAGCTACTTAATAACTTCTATTGGCCCGGCATGAAACAAGATGTAACCAAATTCATAAACTCTTGCCATACTTGTCAGATAGTGGGTAAACCTAACCAGGCACTCCCTCAGTATCCACTACAGCCCATTCAAGTCCCTTCTGAACCTTTCCAAAAGATCCTCATAGACATCGTTGGCCCTCTCCCTAGAACCAAAAGAGGAAACCAATACATCCTCACTGTCATGTGCCCAAGTACCCGCTATCCAGAAGCTTTTCCATTAAAAAATATTTCGGCTAGGACCATCTCTAACATTCTCATTCATATGTTCACTTCTTATGGTATTCCCCAGGAAATACAAAGCGACCGAGGCTCTAACTTCACGAGTGATCTCTTCCGCCAGGTACTACATGAACTCGACATCCAACAGACTCTGTCCACGGCTTACCATCCTCAGTCTCGGGGAGCTCTTGAACGGTGTCATCAGACCTTGAAATCAATGATCCGTAAGTACTGTAATGAAGGGGATCGGGACTGGGATGAGGGGTTACCATTCCTCTTGTTTGCTATCCGAGAAGCCCCGCAAGAGTCCCTTGGTTGCTCCCCCTTTGAACTCCTCTTTGGTAGGAAAGGGAGAGGTCCGCTTAAGGTAATCAAAGATAAATTAATCCAACCCTCTCCAGCACGACTAGTAACTGTAACGGCTTACCTGGAAAACCTTAAGAATAGACTCAGTAAGGTGCGTCAGTTTGCATCTGATAACTTAGTAAAAGCACAGGAAAAGATGAAAGCTAGGTATGATGTGAACACTAGGTTGAGGGAGTTCAAAGAGGGAGACCAGGTGTTAGCCTACCTCCCAGTCCCAGGGTCCCCCTTGTCAGCCAAGTATCAAGGTCCTTATATGGTAAAAAGAAAGGTTGATGACCGGAATTACATCTTGAATACCCCTGACCGTCGCAAGTCCACACAGCTAGTGCATATCAATTTAATAAAATTATACCTTACCCGAGAACCTGCACCTGATCCATTGAGACTCCCCTGTAACATTATAAATACTGACGAGAACACACTGGAAAATCTAACCCCAGACAATGAGTGGGAAGGTTGTTCCAATTCTGAAATCTTGCAGGCATTGCCTGGGTACTTAAAAAACCTAACTGAAACTCAAGTAGACGAGATCTCCAGTGTGTTGTCTCAGTACATAGATGTATTCTCTGATAAGCCTGGATATTGTGAGATCGTGCGCCATGACGTTGAACTCATGCCAGGAACTAACCCCATCCGACAGTCACCCTACAGAGTCCCACACAGGAAGAAAGAACAGCTGGAGAAAGAACTGGACTACCTCCTGGATCATGGCTTGGCGGTCCCGAGCAGGTCACCCTGGGCCTCACCGTGCTTGCTGGTACCTAAAGAGAGCGGACAGTTTCGACTCGTCGTGGACTACCGACGGGTTAACGCTGCCACTACACCTGACGCCTATCCCCTTCCCAGAATTGATGATCTTATTGATGCGGTGGGCCAGTCTAAGTTCATAACCAAAATTGACTTACTAAAAGGTTACCATCAGATCCCACTAACTAATAGGGCTCAAATCATTTCAGCTTTCATCACTCCCTTTGGCCTTTTTCAGTATTTAGTCATGCCTTTTGGACTTAGGAATGCCCCCGCTACATTCCAACGTACTATGAACTGCCTATTACAAGATCTAAATGGAGTAAATGTGTACTTAGATGATGTAATTATATATACAGATACCTGGTCCCAACATCTGCAGCGACTGACTAACGTCCTGGGAAGGCTGCGTGATGCCCATCTGACCATCAACTTGGCCAAGACTACCTTCGGCGGCGCAGTGGTCACCTACCTGGGACACGAAGTGGGTCGCGGCCGAGTTCGACCAAAATCGGCAAACGTGGACGCCATCCTTGCCTATCCTGTCCCCCACACGAAGAAGGCGCTGATGCGGTTCCTGGGGATGGCAGGGTTCTATAGGCGGTACTGCCCTAACTTCTCTGCTGTGGTGGCCCCACTTACTCGCCTGACCAGCAGCAAAGTGACCTACATGTGGACTGCTGACTGTAAAGCCTCGTTCAACCAGCTCAAGACCTATCTCGCACATGGTCCTGTCTTGGTAGCTCCTGACCTGTGCCTCCCCTATCTCCTACAAACTGATGCTAGCGAGGGTGCCCTTGGTGCTGTCCTCCTCCAGGAGAGAGATGGGGTGTTGCATCCTATAGCGTATCACTCCGCCACGTTCAACAAGCACCAACGTAACTACAGCACCATCGAGAAGGAGCTCCTAGCAATCATCTCTGCCTTCAAGAAGTTCGAGTGTTACCTCTACGGACAACAGAAGATACAAGTCTACACTGACCACAATCCCTTGACCTTCCTCACCAGAACCCAGTTCTCCAATCAACGCCTTCTGCGTTGGTCCCTCTACCTACAGCCATATCATATAGAGATTAAGCATATTAAAGGTTCTGAAAACTACTTTGCGGACGCGCTGTCAAGGAGCCTCATGATGTGTGCAGCCTAAACTCCTGTAAAGTTTAGTCTCCCAAGGGGGGAGGTGTCATGCCCCTTGACAGCGTCTACCTCAGTAGGATTGTATATCATGTATTTCTGTAGAATTGTTTATTATGTATGATTGTAGAGACCCTCAGCCATTTGTATATTATACATTGTATGATTGTATAGACCCTCAGCCACTGATGATCGTTCCCGCACCACTTCCTTCCCCCTTAACTATTAACGAGGCAGTCTCTCGTTCGACTCCCCAGAGAGTCGAGTGCCTTCACTCCCTTCAGGAGGTTTCGAAGGTACTTCTTCGAACAAGCCTTCGAAGCAGGCCGGGCTTCACCCGCCTGTATATAAGGCGCCTAGCTTGTCCCAGAAATTCAGTCTCATCAGCAGCTCGGCTGCATCTCGACATCAGGGCCTTTTCTCTCTCCCAAGGTTTTTGTAAGGTTGTGGTCCGGGAGTGTATTCTAGGTGTGCTGCCTCCACTTCACCCAGATAAGTTTTTGTGGCTGTATTGTGTACCATTTGTATGGTATGTCCCTGTTCTCATTTGTGCTGTGTAACTGTTCACTGTCCTGTTTCAACTCGGGAGTTATATGTTCTGTTCTGGAGTTGGTGAATAATTATTTTAAACTAAACTAAACCTGGTTGTTTCGTGCTTACCTTAATTAACCAACTACGGTGACGAGTGGCTTATCACAGTGATACTGAGCCCCTAGACTGGTAATCATTGCTCACTGCCCATTACTGTGCTAGGCCAGATCGTTACAACACACATAGTATCTGTACCAATGTTATAATAGAAAGTAAGCTCTGAAATGGACAAGAGTGAGAGTGAGAGTGAGAGTGGTGGTGAGATGTGTTGCAGTTGGTGTAGCAATGTTGACAGATGCCAATAGTTCGTCTTCACACTCAGGGGATGAATAACACAGCTTCTCATCAGCCAGACTCGACCCATTACCCCACCTCTCCTGAAAAGTACATACATGGTTTGGTTCAGTGTTTGTATTACAGCACACATACACATAGATACATACATACAGACACGCTGTACTACACTACTATAACAGTTATCCCATGAATTGTTTTCCTACACACACACACACACACACACACACACACACACTACACTAATTATCCCATATTTGTTTTCCCGTCTAACTTAAGGGGGAAGTTTTGTGTTGGTAAATCTGGAGCAACTGAATCCACCAAACTATTCCAAGCAACAGAACACCATTATTTTTGCACGTCTGGTCCTGTTTCCTAGCATACTTTGGAGGAATTAAGGCACTCCAATGTACCAAAAATGAATTACCACCTTAAGGGACCCCGTGATGTAGTCAGAAAATTGGAGGTTAGTGAGTCCTTCAAATATTGCCATGAAACACCACCTATATTGAAGGAGCTTGTTTCATGGCATAGTCAGGAGAAAGCAGAAGCCACCAAATCTCATAATACACGATCACAGGGTCCTTAACTTTACTTAATTAACCTAACCAAACCTGACCAAACCTAACCTATCCCAACCCATCCTAACCTTGATCATATGGGCGGCTTTCTCAGCAATGACTGTGATGACGGAGTTGGGTGTTCCAGAGGTTAGCGTTGGCATTACTGAACCATCCACTACTCTCAAACGCTCCACACCAACCACACTGCAATGAATGGGAAAGATGTGGGTGCAAATATACAGTGGTAATAGAAAAGATGGAGATGGATGGAAACAGAATAGCAGTAAATTAACAGTGGTAGGAGGGAAGATGGAGATGGATGGAAACAGAATAACAGTAAATTAACAGTAGTAGGAGGGAAGATGGAGATGGATGTAGACAGAATAGCAGTAAATTAACAGTAGTAGGAGGGAAGATGGAGATGGATGTAGACAGAATAGCAGTAAATTAACAGTAGTAGGAGGGAAGATGGAGATGGATGTAGACAGAATAACAGTAAATTAACAGTAGTAGGAGGGAAGATGGAGATGGATGGAAACAGAATAACAGTAAATTAACAGTAGTAGGAGGGAAGATGGAGATGGATGTAGACAGAATAACAGTAAATTAACAGTAGTAGGAGGGAAGATGGAGATGGATGTAGACAGAATAACAGTAAATTAACAGTAGTAGGAGGGAAGATGGAGATGGATGGAAACAGAATAGCAGTAAATTAAATAAACAAAATGGTAGTATGTGGAGAGAATATGTAAACAAAATGGTAGTATGTGGAGAGAATATATAAACAATGTATTAATAATATATAAACACTAAATGAAAAAAATAATGATAAAAATATATATATATATAAATAAAAAGTAAAATAAATGGAAAATGATGAAAATAATGAAAAAAATATATATATATATAAATAAAAAGTAAAATAAATTAAAATAATGAAAAAAAAATATATATATATAAATAAAAAGTAAAATAAATGGAAATAATGAAAATAAAATAAATATAAATAAATAAAAAGTAAGTAAAATAAATTGATAAAACTAACTTTAGCGACTGACCTGAGTGTAGGGTCGACAACGGCATAAGGATCGGTGTTGGGGTTACCGAGGCGAGCTGTGCCGATGGGATGATAACCAGTGATAGCAGCTACACGAACCACACAGTCTACGTAGTCCTTGTATCTGGTGGTAGTAGTGATGGTAGTGGTAGTAGTAGTGGTAGTGATGGTGGTGGTTATAGTGGTAGTGATAGTGGTGGTGGTAGTAGTAGTGGTTGTGATGGTGGTAGTGGTAGTGATAATGGTGGTAGTAATGGTGGTAGTCGTGGTAGTCATAATGGTGGTAGTAGTAATGGTAGTAGTGGTAGTCATAGTGGTATAGTCTGTCTCACATAAACTGGCGAAGTCTCTCTCTCTCTCTCTCTCTCTCTCTCTCTCTCTCTCTCTCTCTCCTGCCGCTCGACTTCTAGGCTAATTTGAAAACTAACCATACGATTTTTTTTTTCAATTTTTTTTTCCAATGAGTTTTGCAAGAAAAGTTACTGGAAGTCTGGAAAACCAAGCTAAGCTATTCTGAACCTCCCCTATATTATAACATTTAAGATGTATCCCTCCTTCTCGTAAAATTATTCACTGTTCTCTCTCTCTCTCTCTCTCTCTCTCTCTCTCTCTCTCTCTCTCTCTCTCTCTCTCTCTCCGTGTTTAACTTTTTTTCCCACACCACCACCGGGGTTAAAGTCTAGGTGCTTTTTTTTTAAGAGATTCCCCCTGTATGCTTCTCTGCTCTTGAAGGTAACTGTATAGGTCCTCTGTAGATCTTTTCTTTCAAAAAATACTTAGACCCTATTTACATTGCAAATAAGTTCATTTACTTGGCTGTATAAGTTTGTTTACTTGGAAGATATTTTGACGTGACATGATGAGACGTGACGGTGTAGTGTGAATCAGCCTTAACACACGATAATGAGATGCAATGATGGAACTTTACATTGCTAGAAAATGACCAGGAGTGAACTATACTGTACTGACCACCAGGGTAACCCACGAGGCAACACCGTATAAATAATTGTTTTACACTCAAAATATAGATCATTCATGAAACTATGCAGCCTTATTATATACAGTATCATCTATACTGTATATCATTTAAATATTATTGGTGTGAAAGAGCGGTCACCATTATTAGGTAGAAAGAGAGAGAATGGTGATGTTGCCCGAGCGAGGACTCCCCCCAACCCCACCCCCACCCCCAACCCCTGGGCCAACATATGCTACAAAGAGTAGTACATATTAGTAATAGTAGTGGTAGTGTTTGTATTTTATACACACACACTACTACTGTACTATAATAATAATCCTTGTGTTTGTTAATTGTTATTCGGTGTTGGTTTTACACACATATACACACACACACACACACACACACACACGCACACACGCACACACACACACTTACTACACTAAAAATACAATAAATATCCTTGTATCTCGTATTGGTAGTGGTAGTAATAATGGTAGTGATGATAACAGTGGTATTACTGTAATGGTATGTATCCAGGTGTTGTTGTTTGGAATCATTTGACATACTCTTACATTTCAGTCAACCAATTATTACAATACATATCCTGTCTCATAATTGGTTGACTGGTATGTATGTCAGGTGATTTCAAACTTCAATAACAAAACCTGGATACTTTTTATTATTATTATTATTATTATTACTAATTATTATTATTATTACTAATTATTATTATTATTATTATTATTAATTATTATTATTATTATTATTATTATTACTGTACGATATATAGAAGCTACGTATTACATGAGTTTGGGTATTATTCATGAGTTACACAAGTGCAAGATATTTAATTCTAGGTGTGATAAAAGTTACCTGGGTTGAATTTCTACTACATTGCTATTGGTTTTACCATGTGTAACTCTCATATGTATATAGGAGATATGACCACCTCTCAATATGGCCCCACAGACACCCAACATATGTTTTTCAACTGTTATGTGTGTGCTTTTGGCGATTTTAACTTTCATAAATTGTGGAAATATCCTGTTTTAGTGTTTTGTCCCAATACTGTAGTGTGTCCCGGTTAGGTCCAAGTAGTCTGACCCGACTAGGTCCCTGTAGGCTACACTGATTTGGTCCTGATATTATGTCCCGGTTAGGTCCAAGTAGTCTGACCCGGTTAGGTCCCTGTAGGCTGTCCCGGCTAGGCTCTGTAGGCTACACTGATTTGGTCCTGATAGTTTGTCCTGGTTAGGTCCCAGTAGTCTGTCCCGGTTAGGTCCAAGTAGTCTGCCCCGGCTAGGTCTCTGTAGGCTGCACTGATTTGGTCCTGATAGTTTGTCCTGGTTAGGTCCCAGTAGTCTGCCCAAGTTAGGTCCTTGTAGGCTTCCCCGGCTAGGTCCCTGTAGGCTACACTGATTTGGTCCTGATAGTTTGTCCTGGTTAGGTCCCAGTAGTCTGCCCTGGTCAGGTTCTGATCATCTGTCATGGGCTCATGTTCTCAAATTTCTGCATATCTATAATATCACATTTATTAATTACTGCTTCCTCCCACCTAAATCCCTGAACTCCCAGGCTCTGATTGTTGGGGTAATGGGGATTTCCAAAACATGATAGTTCCACAATAATAATTATTATTTTAAATTATTTTTTACCTCAACCTCGGGACTGTAAGCTGTCAGTAGCCTTGTAAGTCCCCGAGATTATTGAGTGTCGCACCACTAGATGAGACAGTAGAGCTTCATAATGATGTTAGTAGCTTCTCTTCTGTCCCAGTAGATGACGACACCTTATTTATACACATTACTATCACGATGTTAAAATCACAACTTGGAAAAGCTACTAAGTGTTGTCTGAAAAAAATCAACATATGTAACTTGGAAAATTTACTACTATGACAGGAGTTTCCAATGCATACAGTAATCCCTAGTTTTGAACTGTTGCTATGAGTGTGTATTGTACTGTTTGTAATTAATGTGTATACAGTAAACCCTCTTTGTACTGTACATTACACACCCAAATCTCCATGCAGTAGAAAATTAGTTTTTTTTTTTTTTTTTTTTTTTTTTTTTTTTTTTTTTTTTTTTTTTTTTTACAGATTCATTACAAACAGTGCAGTACACACCCATATCAACACAAGAGTAAAACAAGGAATTACTGTACAGCCACAATCAAATAACCACCGACACCTTCCTTCCATCGTGCAAATAAATCAGTCTCAATTCAAAATATAATCATACAACACCTTACGTCAAATCAACTCCCTCAATTATTATTATGAGGTGCTGCAAAATTATACACGTGTTGTTCTTTATTACCAAGATATTTACTACGATGGAAGGAAAGTGTCGGTGGATATTTGATTATGACTGTACACTTGCAATCCAAAATATGTATCCAGGCTTGCTTCGAATAGCCTGATCGAGTATTAATTAACCGAGTTCAGGCAAATATAAAACAGGATAAGCGTTGTAATTGGTTAACTAAGTATGTCAAATGATTCGAAACTTCAACAACAAGACCTGGATACATATTTTGGATTGCGAGGGTACAAGATATTTTACAGTAAATACACCCAAGTAACTGTACCGTATTTTTGTGTCATCCACTGTACCATCACCATCACCACCACCAACACCACCAACACACTCAGGGAAGCGAGGGAGGTGTACTGAAGCTCCGAGGTCCCGAAACGCTTTGGTTCGGGCTAAACGGACGGCCATCTTGAATGCTGTCAGATAAATAATACGTTCAACTTTTTTTTTACAGTACTTAATATTAGCCGTTTTAGATTTATTTTTATTAACTTTTCCAAACTATTATTAAAAAAATATTATTAAACTATTATCAAATATTCAAAATATTTAATAAACTATTATTAAAAAAATATTTCAAATTGCTATTAACTTATTTAGATTTCTAGTTTTTAATATTAACCAATCTACTAACCATCCAACCAACCCACACACCATCCCTCGTGTCTGTGTGTGTGTGTCTGTGTGTGTGTGTTCATATATTTTATTCTTACTATAATCAACCCACCATCTCTCATGTCTGTGTGTGTGTGTGTGTGTGTTAATATGTTTTATTCTTACTATAATCAACCAACATCCTCATGTGTGTGTGTGTGTGTGTGTGTGTGTGTTCATATATTATATTCTTATTATTATTATCAACCAACCATCCAACCCTCAATCTACCAACCCTCAACCTACCAACCCTCAACCTACCAACCCTCAACCTACCATCCCTCAACCATCCAACCCTCAACCTACCATCCCTCAACCTACCATCCCTCAACCTACCAACCCTCAACCTACCATCCCTCAACCTACCATCCTTCAATCCTCCAACCCTAACCTAACCTAACCTAACCTAACCTAACCTACAATCCCTCAATCATCCAACCCTTAACCTACCATCCCTCAACCATCCAACCCTAACCTAACCTAAACTAACCTAACCTAACCTCCCTCAACCTACCATCCCTCAATCTACCAACCCTAACCTAACCTAACCTAACCTAACCTAACCTAACCTAACCTACCAACCCTCAACCTACCATCCCTCAACTATCCAACCCTAACCTAACCTAACCTAACCTAACCTACCATCCCTCATACAGGTACGGTCGTATGGGTGAGCGAGGTAGTTGGGGTCGATGGCCGGGGCGTATCTGGGATCAGGAGACACCACCACAACATCACCACGGCTTTTGGGATGAAGACAACTGGCAAGGAATATAAACCCTTCAGCACTCTGGTTCTCCATACCCGGGAATAGCTCTTCAAAATACTGCAAACCAAAAAAAAAAAAAAAGAGAGAGGTGAGAGAGCAAGCAGAAAGGACAAAAAAATGAGGAAATATAAACTAATTCGTCACTCTGGTTGTCCATCCCCGGGAATAGCTCTTCAAAATACTGCAAACCAAAAAAAAAAAGAGAGGTGAGAGAGCAAGCAGAAAGGACAAAAAAATGAGGAAATATAAACTAATTCGTCACTCTGGTTCTCCATCCCCGGGAATAGCTCTTCAAAATACTGCACACCAAAAAAAAAAGAGGATTGATTGATTGGTATTAGGCGCCGCAACAGCGAGGTCATATAGCGCCAGAAAAAGGTGATAGAGAGGTGAGACAGCAAGCAGGAAGGAAGGACGAAAAAAGAGGAAAACCAAAAAAGAGGACACACCTGTACTATTAAATATGAGTTGATATAATATAATAATAATAATATATTCTAATTGATTGAACTGTTACTGATTGACTGCTGTTAAGGTGGTAATTCCCTTTTGTTACATTGGAGTGCCTTGATTCCTTCAAAGTATGCCAGGAAACAGGACCAGGTTAACAAAAATAATGGTGTTCTGTTGTTGCTTGGAATAGTTTGGAGGATTCAGTTGCTCTCCAGATTTACCAACACAAAACTTCCCCCTTAAATATGAATTGATATAATATAATTGATTCTAATTGATTGAACTGTTATTGATTTGATTGGTTTAGATTGATTAGACTCCTATATTTGATTGAATTGTTATTATTATTGTTTCTGATTGGATTGGATTGCTTTGAGAAGAGAGAACATGGTCTTTTATAATTATATACAAATAAATTTATAGTGAAGGTGTAAACGTTATTTATAACTTTACAGACCAGAGAGAGAGAGAGAGAGAGAGAGAGAGAGAGAGAGAGAGAGAGAGAGAGAGAGAGAGACTTACCTCCATCTTAATATTAGAGACTGCTGAGTACATGTGTTTATCTACGGCTGCCATGTTAAAGAGTATAATGCCAAGGTCTGGTTGTGATGACTGTCCCTCCTTCCCTCCACCTGATGATCCCTTGATGGCACCAACTCCCTCAATGGCTGCCCGTCCCATGTCACCTCGTGTATAAAGAAACACACACACACATAATATTATGTAAACAATGGGTCCATTCCAATGGTGTAAGATAAACACACACACATATGAAAACAATGGGCCGATTCCACACAAACATATGCAAACAATGGGTCGATCCCACAGTGGTATTTGTTTGTTAGCTTCCAAACCAACCACACTTGTAATGCTTCATTATTTTCATAAAGCTTAGTATCCACATTCACAAAAGCTATCAAACAGTTAGATGATGATGATCACTGTATAGTTTACTCACCAAATTCATTAAATAATTCACTCATAAGTCATTTACACAGCTAAGATTCTTTCGTTTGCGTGCTTACAAACCAATACGAACGACTGTTGAATCGACCCAATATGTATAACCTTTACAAATAAACAAGCACAAACATACAAAAAGTATTACAAACAGAATCATCATTAAAATATGTATAACCTTTACAAACAAACATATATGGATAATATGTTTAACTTTTACAAACAAAACAAACACAGAAATATGAGGACAATATACCTTACCTTAAGATGAGATTCTCTTTTTGGTGAATTTGAAGGCTACTGATTCCTCCTATACTATACCAAGAAACAGATTTCCTAATAGTATTATTGAGGGTGTCTCTTTACAGGCATAGTTTGGAGGTATCAGAGACCTTCCAATTCACCAATAACAGAATCTCACATTAATGTAATAATTGATTTTTTTGTACATTGGAGCACTTTGATTCTTCCAAAGTATGTCAAGAACCAACACCAATATAATGGTATCGTGTTGTTGCTTGGAATAGTTTGGAAGAATCGGTCGTTTGGTACAGATTTACTACGACCAATAATTTACTACTAACTCCTTTGAGGGTTCCCGTGATGTAGTCAGAAAATTGGAGGTTAGCGAATCCTTCAAACACTGAAACGAAAC
>JAWQEG010003807.1:0-5000 GCA_033782935.1 Petrolisthes cinctipes | reverse complement strand
CAAGACATAACACAAACACAACTCAAAAACCTTTTCCTCACATAACACAAACCCCCCCAAAAACCCTAACATAACACAAACCCTAAAAAAACCCTCACATAGCACGAACCCTAACACAAACTCGCCCAAAAAACCCTCACATAACAGAAAAGCCTCTTCCTCACATAACACAAACACCCCTCCTCCCCCCCCCAAAAAAAAAAACTTGCATAAAAAAAACTCATGCTCACGTAACATTAAGCTGTTGCTCACTTTGTTGACGTGTGTGTGTAGAAGGACGTGTAGGTTTGGTCTGGTGAGGGCAGGTCGTAGGTAACCCCTGACATTACTCCATCGTGTTCCCTTATACACGGTGGTGGAGGCAGCCATTACACCGTGGTCTATGTCATCATTGAGGTTACCCACTGGTATACCTGTAGAGAAGAGAATTATTGGATGGATATCATCAACACACAGTAGCTATGGTGTGTTAAATGCAATAAAACTGATAAGATATTACCAGCTGGCAACAAATGTATTCTTCAGCCTGTAAGTATTCCTCACTTGGCTGACCACACTTAATTCACCAGTGTAATATTCAAATGTATGAAGCCTCTCCCACCAAGGTACCGTTCAAACATATGAACCTTCAATAACACACGATCTCCTAATAATACATTGTTAGCAAATTTGATAGTGGCCTTCACTTATATAGACGAGGAGATTAACATGATTGTCAAGAAAATAATCACATCATTTATAAGACCTACCTTGGTATATGCGGCAGTAGTATGGAACCCACATTTAAAGAAAAATATCACCAAATTAGAAAAAAGTACAAAAAGCAGCAACAAGATTCGTATCAAGTCTAAAAGAACTAAGATTTGAAAACAGACTAAAGAAACTAAAGTTACCTAAACTGGAAGAAAGACGAAAGAGATGAGATATGATTTTGGTTTACAAATGCGTCACAGAAAAAGAAAAGATAGATATAGAAAACTTGTGTCAACAAGGAATACCTACAATGAGAGGACACAGTAAGGAATCAATTAAATAAAAAAGAGGAGATAAAGATCTACACAAATATAGTTTTGTAAATAAAGTAATAGATCAATGGAACAAATTGCCAGAACAAGTGGTGTGTGTCAAAAATATACATAAATTTAAAGAAAATTATGACAATTAGGTTTTAAAAATCAGGATATTACGAGCTGGACTCATTCCTGTAAAGACACAAATAGGTGAAAACTCACTCTCTCTCTCTCTCTCTCTCTCTCTCTCTCTCTCTCTCTCTACCCAATTACCTACCAGACCTCTCTCTCTCTCTCTCTCTCTCTCTCTCTCTCTCTCTCTCTCTCTCTCTCTCTCTCTCTCTCTCTCAACTTACCCAATTCCTTGCCAGCATCAAGGAAGGCTTGAGTGAGTGTAGACTTGGAGGTGAGTGTTCGTACAGGAGGATCATAACATTGAACAGTGTCTTGGTGTTGACGTGTGTGTTGTACTCCTCTTCTTCCCACACCTTCCCTGTTCTTCGTGTTGTTGTTGTTCTTGTTGTTCTTGCATCCTTGTTTCTTGTTGTCTTTTGTGGGTTCGTTACTACACTCTTCCTGCTGTGGTTGGTGTATTTTTTTTAATTGGTATATATATATATATTCACAAAATCTATCCAACAGTTATATAATGATAATCACTGCATAGTTTGCTCACCAAATTAATTAAATAATTCACCCATTAGTCATTTACACGGCTAACATTCTTTTGTTTGCGTGCTTACAAACCAATACCAACCACTGTGGAATCGACCCAATGTCACAGAACGGATTCCTATAAGTAACATTGAGGTGATTATTAGGTTCCTGGCAAACTTTGGAGGAATCAAGGCACTCTAATGCACCAAAAGGCTATTACTCCCTTAAGTAAGAAGAGATATAGGCCCATTATAATAATAATAATAATAATAATGTTAATAATAATAATAATAATAATAATAATAATAATAATAATAATAGTAATAGTAATAAAAAAAAAAAAAAAAAATAATAATAATAATACAAATAATAAATAGGCTAGCAATTAGCTAGCAATAGAACGATAAATAATCCAGCAATTGGGTAGCAATAGAATACAGTATACAGTGCAATATTTAGCTGACTGGCAATACTGTAATTAATTAATATAATCCCTGGTTTAGCACTGTTGTTATGTGTGTGTATTAGTAGTACAGTGTTGGTAAATCTGGAGTAACTGATTCCTCCAAATTAGCTGAAGCCAATAACATTCATCCATACAAAGGTTATAAGGTTCTGAGTGATCCATTGATAAAATACGAGTGTTTACTTTGGAGCAGATGCCAGATATTGCCACACACCACCAAATTTGGTTTCAGTCTTTTTTTTGGGCAACTGTACAGCCACAATCAAATAACCACCGACATCTTCCTTCCATCGTGCCAATAAATCAGTATCATATCAAACTATAATCTTACAACACTTTACGTTAACTCAACCCCCTCAATTATTATTATGAGGTGCTGCAAAACTATACACATGTTGTTCTTTATTACCAAGATATTTACTACGATGGATGGAGAGTGTCGGTGGATATTGGATTGTGGCTGTACCTCTCATTGTCATCTCATCATTTCGTCTTGACCACTGTGGATGGTGGCAGTGTCCACCGAAACTGTTTGGTAATAAACTTCCGTCTGCCAGTGTAGGTTTTCTTCTCGTCATAGACAATCACGTCAGTGTGGTTGCTCCAGCCCAGTATCTATATACACAAACTTAAAAATTCCTGGTAAAATGTTCATATTTCAAACATATGGTAGGAGGTGACAAGACTTTCGGACCACCATGTACATGCAGCCACAATCAAATAACCACCGACACTTTCCTTCCATCGTGCAAATAAATCAGTATCATATCAATATATAATCATACAACACCTTACGTCAACTCAACCCCCTCAATTATTATTATGAGGTGCTGCAAAATCATACACGTGTTGTTCTTTATTACCAAGATATTTACTGTGATGGAAGGAAAGTGTCGGTGGATATTGGATTGTGGCTGTACAGTACAAAGAAGGTTTACTTATTGTACACAGATTCACTACAAACAGTACAATACACACCCATAACAACAAACAACAGCGAAAAACAAAAAAACAAACGAGATATTACTAGTAAATCATAAGAACTATTAATCAGGCAAGATGAAAATACCTTTGTTCTTACTACTTTGTGTGAGGTGAGGACTATAGCTAGATGTCCACTAGATGTCCTCACCTGTAAAATGTAAAGTAAACAAACACGTCCACATGTACGGTACAAAATCTTTCATGTACGGTACCGGTAATATATAACAATTTGTTTTATCTCTCTTTTTTTTTTTTTTTTTTTTTAAGTACCTAGTTACATAATTTTTATTTTGAATCAGTAATCTAACCTATCTTGAACTAACCTAACTCAGCCTAACCTGACCTGACCTGACCTAAACTGCTTAAACCTGACCTGACCTACCTAAACCTGACTTGACCTAACCTACCTGAACATGACCTGACCTAACCTGACCTAATACAACACTTACACGTTTGCTTTCCTTGAATATCTTAGGAATCAACTTCGACACTCAATCTAACCTAACCTGACCTGACCTAATACAAGACTTATACTCTTACTCACCTTGTATATCTCAGGTCTCGGCCTTCGACACTTTGCCAAACCTGACCTAACCTAACGTGACCTAGCCTGACCTAACCTAATACGAGACTTACATATTTACCCACCTTGAATATTTTTAGGTCTGAGCCTTTGACACTTTGCCAAACCTGACCTCAGCTAACATGACCTAGCCTAACCTAACCTAACGTAACTTAATACAAGACTTACATATTTACTCACCTTGAATATTTTAGGTCTGAGCCTTCTACATTCAGCCTTATTAGAGAACTTGAGCATTTCATCAAAGCCCCAACCAGTAGCCCCGTATTGTTCTTCCCACACATCAAAGTCCATCGGTGAACCCAGCATGTGTATGTTGTAATTGATGGTACTACAGCCACCCAATACTCTGCCTCGGGGCCAGGCTGAACGCTGCAAGTAAACAAACTAACTGTCATCGTCGTCAAATCAGTAGTCGTCCTTAAATTAGTAGTCGTCGTCTTCGTCGTCGTCAAATCAGTAGTCATCATCGTCATTGTCAATCAGTAGTAGTCGTCGTCATTGTCAAATCAGTAGTCGTCGTCGTCGTTAATTCAGTAGTCGTCGTCGTTAATTCAATAGTCGTCGTTGTCAATTAGTAGTCGTCGTCGTCGTCAATTCAGGAGGAACAGTAGGTAGCTTATATTATATATATATATATATATATATATATATATATATATATATATACCTTATCCACCAAAGCTAAGGATGAGTGTTTCTGAGGCAGTGTGAGGTGTTGCCAATCCAGCCTTGACTTCTGCATGAGGGGAGCTGCCAGGGGTATGGATGAAAGCCAAGGTTCCTCACCACCGTCTTCTATAAGGAGTACCTGAGTGGAGAAACGTATACGTACAGTTGTTGACACATGAAACACACACACTTCAAACAGGACCATTATTAACCATAGAATAAGGCTTCAATTAGCAGTAGACTACTTAAGTGTAGAAATGTACAGTTGCAGGCAAATAAAACAGATACACTCCAGACGGGACCTTCATCAAGCATAGATGACTTTGATAATTATGGAGTACAGCCACAATCAAATAACCACCGACACCTTCCTTCCTTCCTTCCATCATGCAAGTTGTTCTTTATTACCAAGATATTTATTTACTACGATGGAAGGAAAGTGTCTGTGGATATTTGATTGTGGCTGTACAGTACCTGCTGTCCAGTGGTGGACCGTGGGAGGGGAAGGGGACAGAGAGGGTGTACACTGGGATACCACAGTCCCTAGCCCACCTGAGTCGATACCCCAGATCTGAATCAGGGAGTTTCTGGACGACAGCCCACCCAAACCATCACAAGGCTACACACA